>JAUCMX010000001.1:13280478-13472978 GCA_033459395.1 Hemibagrus guttatus
TGTGTTTCTTATAATTCTTATCATTCTTTTGCAGACTCCCTACACATTTGCTGTGTGCACAGAGCATCGTGGAATACTTCTGCAAGCCGGCAATGACAAAGAGATGCATGACTGGCTGTATGCCTTTAACCCTCTCCTTGCTGGCTCCATCAGGTACACAGAACAGCGCCAGGAAGTGACTTATCCTCCTTGTACTAGTAGATGTGTCATTATAATTATATCATTGTATTGATCATCTTGTCACAGGTCCAAACTCTCAAGAAGAAGAGCAGCACAGATGAGGCTTTGAGAGGACAAGGTCAACAGAGCCCACAAACAAAGACTATCCCTGTAAATAGAGTCCTCTGTTCCTGTACCCGGTCCAGTCTCTAATGTTCACCACACTCCTCCCTTCCTGTGTGTACCTGCACTCACCCTATCTAGCACTAAGCACCTGTGTACAAAAGGCTCACCATGCTGTGTGTCCGACCAGGACCTGGATGTTCAACCCATAACCCTCCTAAGAATCTAAGGCCATTATGTTTTGGATCACTGTAGTAATGGAGATTAGAAGCATTTGCTTAGCTTCATTTTAGATGCTTATATAATCTCACAAAAACGCTCCAATAATCCACAATGGAAGTAAAAACAATCCTGATACTTCCAGATCAAGTAAAAACCATTTTAACCAGATTTATTAAGATGAACAAGAAAAAGTAAAGTTGATGGTCAATATAGAAATGTCTCAGTCACATGACCTTGCTCTGTTATTCTTTACAGTTGAATCTGGTCAGTATTTAAGTCAGTCAGTAATAATTTTATTATCAGCTTGACATTTCAGTTTCATTGACATCTGTTAAGGAGGCTGTATCCTAAATGTTCCTACTAAATAGTATGTGAAAATAGCATGCTATACTATTTTTACATACTGTACAGAATGGTAGTATGCAGTTTGGACTTCTTAGCCAGATTCTTCCCGGTTCAGCTCTAGTGCAGGTCTTCTTAGAAATTTATATAAGATATGACAGAAAAAAGCCCTGCAATGAGAAACATCAAACTTTGTTCATGATGTTTTCTCATAGCTGTGTGTAAAAAAAAAAAAAAAAAAAAAAAAAGCAAAAAAACCAAAAACAAAGAAGAGATGGACGGTTCTGTGTGAGTCTTATCTAAATTGTATCATAATCCAGTTTAATATTTTCTAAAAATGAACTTATCCCTAAAGATCTTATCTTTGGTTGATTTACTTTAAGTAAATTTAACTTAAGTTTATAATAAAATCTTGTCAAGTTAGATATTTATTTAACATGTATTTATTTATTTGGTTGTGTATTTATTGACAATGTTTTGATGAAGTTTAATACAGTTATCTGCAAATGGCACTTTCCCCCCTAGAGTTTTACTAACTTATTGTCTCTGTATCATGCGATTCTCCCTCCTCGACCCACAGAATGCTTTAGGAGGAGAGATACAGAGAATAGGATGTGATGCTGTGATGGCTGCTACTACCTGTAGATCACATGAATGTTTAATTTATTAGTTGTTAGTAGCAAAATATCCAGTTGTGAAACAGAGGAAGGATCATGACCCAGACCAGTTAAAGACAAAAGTCTGTATAATCATAAACTGCAGGTTTTTAACTATATATATATATATATATATATATATATATATATATATATATATATATATATATTAATATTATGATTTTACTAACATTACATGTTTCTACATTCTCATTTGTTGCTTTCATTCTTCAGTTCTCCCAAATCATATCAGCTGATTAATCAACCTTTCACCATGCCCCAAGGTTGATACATTGGATGTTGAGTTTTCATGCTGTGCACTTATTATATACAAGTAATTTTGTAAGCATATCTTGTGATTTGTTCTGGTATTTCTACTTCTCTTATACAGTACCTGTTGAAAAATCCAGCTTGGTCTCACTAGCTAGCAGCTGCTAAAACAGAAGCTGAGATAGTCAAGCTGGTAGATTTATATAAGTCCATTTACAAAAGAAAATTGGGTCTGGATAAGCAACTAACACCACTAAAAGGCAACCACTATCATGAATATGAATACGACTAATCAAAGTGATTGTTTGTTGCATATGTGAGAACTCATTGAGATACATCTATCAATTTTAGTAAACTCATACTTCTCTGTCCAATCAACTTTAAACATTCTGTCCTCATGTTATCAGTACACCAACCAGAACAGACCAGAGAGTAAATAAAATAACAAATCTATCAAACTGTATAAAAGTTCCCTAATGACTTTAGTCCTGTAGCTAGTCTTTGGTCCATGCATAATGAGCTGTCCTCAGCAACAGAAATTTGGGTACAATACCATTCAATTGTAGATCCAAAAGAAGATCAGAAGGCAGCTGAAAAACGAAACAAAAATGTGATCTACTTGTTTGAGCATGTTGTCTGTGTCTTGGCTGCTGCTAGCTGATTAGACTGAGCTCTATTCTCAACAGGAATCATTTTTCTTTTTTGTTTGTTCACACAGATCAACAAATCTGCACATGAAAATGGACCTACTGTGTACAGTGTGTTTTGTGATCTTCACATAAATCGTCCTTTTTCAAGCATCATGCTACCTTACATTTCCTCCATTAACAAACTATTTTAGTGGAGACTGCAAGCTTAGAGGCTGCAGTATGCATTTTAATGGCACTCATACTGTAGGTTTAATAACTAAAGTCTCATTATTGGTTAGTGTGTGATATGACTGTTGGCTTAATGTTTAATGAGAAGAGCAAACAGCTTGTATCTGTGTTAGCGAAATGCCACTGTTTGCGTACAAGTGAGAATCCACACTGCGCTGCTGAACTGTGCTGGTTATCAGAAATTTACACACCACTGATTTGTGCTTTGTGATTGGTCATGCTCACTTGCTTTTTTCATGAAAGTTAACCTTTACCATTTTGAGTTTTTTTTTAATCCTGTGTTCGTCAGCACAGGCTAAAGTGCTTTTGTTACTATGGTGATTACTTGGAACCGATCCAAACTTTCCTTGTTTATTAGGACTAAACCAGATGGATTGTGATGTGGCATTGCAAATTCTACTTACATAGTAGGGCAGATGGGAGCATGACTTAGGCCAGCCAACCTCCAGAGCATGCTTAGTAATGCCAAGACAGATTATCTGAGAGATATTATGGTCTGGAAAATGTGTATTGATGTATAATGTCTATGAATTTATGATCATGACTTTTCAAATGTGAAATTGACCAGTCACTGAAGCCACGGTGGTTAAACAAAGCATTGATCTACTTAGAATGCTGTCGTTGGGATTTGCACAGTTCACTACAGAAAGGCGCTGTTTGTGCTATTTGCAATGAACATCTGAATAAGTATGTCTAGTTTTGCATGGAAAGATTGTCAAGCTGCCTACATATCTAAACTACTGTGCTCCAGTGTTCCAGGTTGTGGCTGAATCCTCTGATCCATTTCTAAAGCTTTGCTTTTGTGTCTGCACATACCAGAAGGAAAATTAAAAATCAGTCATTTCGGTCAGTGGCGTGTGCATGTATGCAGTTGTCTTTTGTCTGTGCACCTCTTTGAGAATGTTGGTAAGAGTGTGTTGGGTGAAATCATGCACCTTCTAGCCTGTGGCACTAAATTACCACTAGGCATGAAATTACAATTCTCAGTCATTCACCATCACAGAGCTTATATACAGCAGCCTCCATAAGAAAATCAATAAATATCAAAACCGACAAACCATAGGCTCTCTTCATCAACAGCATTTCTTTGTGTGCTTCCATTTTCATCATATGCACAAACTCCATTCACTGACATTTTTCTATCTTCTTGGTTCTGCCTTGCATTGTATATAAACATGATTGCTGTGAATGGTGTAATATGCAGCTGTAACCCATTGGTACCATCTTAAATGGGCAGTAGTTCAGTGTGTCTTGTGAGTGTTTGAGTTATGAGTCCAAATGTTTGCGTAGCCTACACCTTAACACATTGTCTGATATAAAATAAATGTGGAACTTATGCAACACTATAAAAGGTGTCCATGTATTATTTTAACCTTTTTGACCATTATCTGTAAAGGGGTTTAGCAAGAAAATGATTTATTATTCCTGCTTTTAGTTGCATTTATCCATGATTTTTTCAAAGCTGTTACATTTATAAATATTCAATAGGCATGTTGAAGTAACCTGAAAGAATGTAACAGTTTGGCTTAAAACCTAAGATGGCTCAGCTATCAGCTCACAGGCCATGGCAGACCAGTAACATTTAATAATAGAATAACAGGAGGCATCTTTGTTCCTGGTTTTAGACATAATTTGAAATGGATTCTTTAATGGTGAGTATTTACCACATTTAGTTATATTTATACCAGTAAGAACTCCTGTAAACATATGAAAACATGATTATTCTTTAAAAACTTCTACTTTTCATCAGAAGAAAAACCTTAAATCAGTACTAATTTCATGGCTTTGTGTTTTTGACAGCAGACATTGAAGAAGTGAAGGATATTTCTGTTAACACAGGAAATAATGCAATAGAAAAGCAAGTTCCTGAATAATGCAGATGAAAGACTATAACAGGTTGACACATACAGTGCATGTGTGTGTGTGTGTGTGCAGTTTCTGGAGCACTCAGGTGTGTGTGTTCAAAGAAGAAAAGATCAGCTATGGACTCAGAAACACAGTTGTTTGGCCCAGATAAATGAAAACCCAAAATTAAAGGAGGGTCTTTTCTTTTCCACATGACTGTATATGGCATATTTATGAGAGAAACAACTGATTGTACAGATCAACATTACACTGGACTGGTCAACTGGACTAGCTCTATTCAAGACATTATAGGCAAATTGTTATCAGTGGAGGAAATGCTACTTTCTAGTTAAACATTGGGATTTCAGTTCATAGTGCAGCTTACAGTTTCATTATTTCACATCAGCTTTTATGGTGTGAAGGTCACATTTGGGATTTCAGTTCATAGTGCAGCTTACAGTCTCATTATCTCTGACTGCTATTATTTATGACTAATTTTTAGGAAACTGATTTAGAAGTTTTCATCGACTTCTGGATTACACATCCTTGCTGAAAAATCCAGACTGGTCTGACCAGTTACCGTAACAAAGTGCGAGCCAGTCGAGATGGCAGACCTTTGCCAGCTGGTGAGTTGTTTTCCAGCTTCCTTATTACTTAACTGAAATGCTCAGTGAACATGTGAGTGATTTCTAGCAGCATTCTCCAGCTGGCAAAGTCAGTTGATCAGTTTAAGCTGGGTAGCTGTCAGACTAAGGGGGATTTTTCAACAGGGACAACATTTGTGATGATTTGGTGTTTGATTGATTTTCCCCCAAACCATTGGAATTTTCTAAAAGATAAAACATCAAATCAACTAGTTGCTAAGCCAGTTGCTTAATATGTAAGACACAATATTTATGTACATGCCCTGATGTGATGGATTATTTTATTCGTAAACGTACACTGATCAGACATAACGTTATGAGCACTAACAGGTGAAGTGAATAACACTGATTATCTCCTCATCATGGCACCTGTTAGTGGGTGGGATATATTAGACAGCAAGTGAACATTTTGTCCTCAAAGTTGATGTGTTAGAAGCAGGAAAAATGGGAAAGCATAAGGATTTGAGTGAGTTTGACAAGAGCCAAATTGTGATGGCTATATGACTGGATCAGAGCATCTCCAAAACTGCAGCTCTTGTGCGGTGTTCCCGGTCTGCAGTGGTCAGTATCTATCAAAAGTGGTCCAAAGAAGGATCAGAGGTGAAATGGCGACAGGGTCATGGGTGTCCAAGGCTCACTGATGCACATAGGGAGTGAAGGCTGACCAGTGTGGTCCGATCCAAAAGATGAGCTACTGTTGCTCAAATTGCTGAAGAAGGTAATGCTGCTTCTGATAGAAAGGTGTCAGAATACACAGTGCATGACGGGCTGTTTCGGCAGCAAAAAGGAGACCAACACAACATTAGGCAGGTGGTCATAATGTTATGCCTAGTCGGTATAAATAGAATACAAAGAGATACATGCAAATGCAAAATGCAAAAATATGGATGGAATTAATGAGGATATGAAGCTAGTGGGTGCAAGTGTTGAGGATGCAGAAGATAGGGATAGGTGGAGAGAGATAATTCGCTGTGGCGACCCCTGAAGGGAAAAGCCGAAAGAAGAAGAAGACATGCAAATGCAAAATTAAAAATCGACTGATTAATATATTTCGTTATTCCATATTAATATATTAACTGTTTAATATATTTCGGCTAAATCAACGTCCCGGTGTATTAAATTAAATTTAAATACAATGATTCATCCTATCTCACTACTACTTCCGGTTTTCTAATAGTTTATCCTCTCTATCTAGATGTCTTACCAAGATTTCCTGCACATTTCATAATTTCACTATACTTCATATATTTTAATGAGGGAACGCTTTTATTATAGTTTTATCCTGGATCAAGTCGCAGTAATAAAGTAGACAAACTAACATAAACACTTAAGGTATGGTTTAGGTAGACCTATAAATGCGCGCTACTGTATGACAGGCTGATAAGATGGGACACGTTGTAAAACACAGGCACCAGTAGTGACGCAAGCGCCCCAGTGGGAGGGGTTTGGGTTGCTGTACTTCCTGTTTCAGCTGTAGCTATCAGAAAGGATGCCGGTAAATCATTAATAAGATACAACTCTTCTAGTAAGTGAAATTACTCAAGCAAAATCTTCAAATTTTATGGCTAGTTATAATATAGTTAATTCTATAGTAAAATAAGCGACACGTGGTGGATGGTTAATGTGTGAGGTTGGTCTGGGATCACACGTGTGTGTTGGATATCGTAAAAATTAGTAACAGCAAATTTTGAGCAGCAGCATAGGACTGAAGTGTGTATATTTATTGTAGAGAACGCGATTACTGAAAATGAATGAATTAAAGGATGTAAATAGCTGATCAGTAGGTTAGCTTATTTCCACTAACGTGCTCATTTTTACATAATGCCTTGTCTGCGGTCCATCGGATAATATCTGTGTTTATTTTAAAATAGACAATGTGTGACAAGGCTGAATCCTCAGATCCTCTGGCTCAGAGTCCACAGGACAAGGCAACGGTGGATCTGGACCATCACCATAAGCATGTGGTTAGTCCTGCTTTGACCAGGTGAGAGAAAACCTAACTCTGGAATATTGAAGTACTATCAATATTATGTTTGTTTTGATAGATCTAAGGTGTGCATTTGTATCTGCATTACAGTTTTGGTTATGATAAGTGTCAAAATTAAAACAGCATAATCTAGCCATGAGCTGTATTTCATAATGAGGATATCATAATGACAACAAACATATTTTTTTTATTTGTGCATTTAATTTAATTGTATTATTTTCCTTTAACTGGGATATTTTGATATTTTAACCATTGTTCATTTACTTATTTTTATACACATCTGACTGGTACTGCTAGTATTTATTACAGTTTTATTATTTGCATACACCGATCAGGCATGACATTATGAGCAGGTGAAATGAATAACACTGGTTATCTCCTCATCATGGCACCTGTTAGTGGGTGGGATATATTGTATTGATATATTATATTTGTCTTCGAAGTTGATGTGTTAGAAGAAGGACAAATGGGCAAGCGTAAGCATTTGAGCGAGTTTGACAAGGACCAAATTGTGATGGCTATATGACTGGATCAGAGCATCTCCAAAACTGCAGCTTTTCCCAGTCTCCAGTGGTCAGTATCTATCAAAAGTATCCTTTAAGTCCTGTAACAGGACAGGATCTGGTGCTAACATCTTGGTGCCAGATACCACAGCATATCTTCAGGGGTCTAGTGGAGTCCATGCCTCGACAGGTCAGCGCTGTTTTGGCAGCAAATGGGGGACCAACGTAATAATTAGGCATGTGGTCATAATGTTATGCTTGATCTGTGTATTTTATATTTGTCAATCATTCATTTTTTTGTGTCACATGAGCACTTGATCTACATTTTAAATGTATGAAAACTGCTATATAAATACTGGTTTTGTCATTAATTTAATTGTTATTATTATTATTATTATTATTATTATTATTATTACTATTATTATTTCCTTGTCTTGCCCTGATGATTCTAATATTGGGTCAAGTGTGGCATAACACAACTTTCGAGATTAATGTTTTACCTTTCAATCAGAATCTATATGGACTATAATGCCACTACTCCAGTTGATCCTGAAGTGGTCAGCATGGTCACTGAAGCTTTAAATGAAGCTTGGGGAAATCCCAGCAGCATGTACCTGCCAGGTGTGTTCTCAGCCTGCTCTCATACAGTGTATCTCTGATATTCGATGGTCAGATGTACTTATATTCTGCTATCTTATTCCCAGGCCTGAAAGCCAAAGACATCATTAACTGGTCACGAGAGAGTGTAGCTAGGATGGTTGGAGGAAAGGCAACAGACATCATATTTACATCAGGTGGCACTGAGGTGAGAACTTGCTGTAATTTAATTCTTGGCTTATGTTGCACTCCAGAAGCTTTTAGAGCCCAAATCTTTGTGTTTTTTTTTCAGTCTTGTTGGCATGAAATATTAGTATAGTATAGTTACATAGATAAAGATATTCAATCTCAGTTCAATCTCAGTACAAATCCAATCTTTTTTATGTTACTACACATTTCTTTTGTCAAGTCAGTTAGATCAATAACTACATCTGAGGTAACAATCAATTAAAGACTGATTTGCAATTTCACATTTGTCCAAGTATCAAGTTGGTTTTCTCTTTAAAAAGTCTGGAAGATTACAGACATTGATTCAGTCATATGTAGAAGATTCTGATTAGCCTAATGCCTTAATTAGGAGTTAATGAGAATATACCTGTGGCTGCCAAGGGTGTCCTTGATACCACTGGAAAATCCAAGCAACGCAGCCAAGTACTCAGGGGAATAAACTGTAGTCAATTTCCTCTTTAGACGCTATCTAAACAACTGAAGGTACAATGAGCATATTTACAAACAGTTATATTCAAATATGAAAACAACTCTTTAGACCACACAGACTCTGCTTTGTTTAGGAAAGAAGCCCAAATGGCCTCCCAGGGATGAAATGACTTTTCCAAAAAGGTTCAGCTGTCCATAAGGTTCAACAATATCAGAAGAACAGTATCATCAGGTACCAATGTATGTACATCTACCATTAAGAGAGGCCTACATCACCATGGCAAGAAAAGAGGGAAGAAGCAAGAATGGGTTTTAAAAAAGGGAATTAAAAGAAAAAAATTCCATTATGAGCAAGGAGGTTTATCTAAAAATATGAAGCCAAATGCACATCAATACACTTGGTTGCAACTTGGCATTCTAGCTGGATAGTTATCATAAGCATACCTCCAAAACTGTAACAAAATGAAGTTACATGTTGTAAAGACAACAAAGTGTTTGGAGTAGCCATCACAAAGCCCTGACCTGAATCCTAGAGAAAATTTGTGGACTGTACTGAAAAAGCATGTATGAGCAAGGAGACCCACAAACCTGACTGATTTACACAGGTCTGTTAGGATGGAAGGGGAAAATTCCATGTAATGTGAGAAGATTGTAAAAGGCTCTCCTAAACATTATACAAACATCTATCTATCTATCTATCTATCTATCTATCTATCTATCTATCTATCTATCTATCTATCTATCTATCTATCTATCTATCTATCTATCCATCTATCCATCCATCCATCCATCCATCCATCCATCCATCCATCCATCCATCCATCCATCCATCCATCCATCCATCCATCCATCCATCCATCCATCCATCCATCCATCCATCCATCCATCCATCCATCCTATCTCATCTCTCCAGTGATGTTCAGTCAGGTTCAAGGCTCTGGCTGGGCCACTCAAGGACATTCACAGAGTTGTCCTGTAGCCACTCCTTTGTTATCCTGGCTGTGTGCTTAGGGTCATTGCCCTGTTGGAAGATGAACCGTCGCCCCAGTCTGAGATCCAGAACGCTCTGGAGCAGGTTTTCATTAAGGATATCTCTGTACATTGCTACATTCATCTTCTCCACGATCCTGACTAGTATCCCAGTTCCTGCCGCTGAAAAACATCCCTACAGCATGATGCTGCCACCACCATGCTTCACTGGAGGTATGGTATTGGCCAGGTGATGAGAGGTGTCTGGTTTCCTCCAGACATGACGCGTGACATTCAGGCCAAAGAGTTCAATCTTTGTTGAATCAGACCAGAGAATTTTGTTTCTCATGGTCTGAGAGTCCTTCAGGTGCCTTTTGGCAAACTCCAGGTGCCTTTTACTGAGGAGTGGCTTCCATCTGGTCACTCTACCATACAGGCCTGATTGGTGGAGTGCTGCAGAGATGGTTGTTCTTCTGGAAGGTTCTCCTCTCTCCATAGAGAAACATTGGAGCTCTTTCAGAGTGACCATTGGGTTCTTGGTCACCTCCCTGACTAAGAACAAGTTCAATCAAGTCCAATCAAGTTGTAGAAACATATCAAGGATGATCAGTGGAAACAAGATGTGCCTAAGCTTATGTACTTATGTGTTGTTATTTTTTTATTTTTTTTATTTTTAATAAATTTGCAAAGATTTCGAACAAACTTCTTTTACATTGTCATTATGGGGTATTGTTTGTAGAATTTTGAGGAAAATAATTAATTTAATCCATTTTGGAATAAGGCTGTAATATTATGTAGATAATTATTATGTAGATTATGTACACTGATTACTGATATGATTTTTGACACCTGTACTTAATTTGCTCCTGGTCTCCTAAAACTAATAATGCATGTCCTTACTTTATTCCCTGATTGTTTTAGGCTAATAACATGGTGTTCCACTCAGCAATGGAACACTTTTGGAAGAGCGGCATGTCGGCTGACGGTGGACGAGAGGAAAATTATCATCTTAATGGCAAAAGGATCCGTCCTCACATCATCACATCCAATGTGGAGCATGATTCTGTCAAACTCGTGGCCGAACACCTGGTAAAAATGGACAAGGCAGGTAATGATGACACATATCCCAGGCCAACAGCATCTTCTGTATGACTGAAACGTCTCATTGGTTATTTTACTATGCTGTTGTCTAAATTAACTATTATAATATTTCAGTGAAAATATATATCACCATTTTATGCTCTATCCTGGTCTCGGGTTAGTGTCTATACAGAGTTCATATATTCTCCACTTGTCCCTGTGGGGTTCCTCCGGGTTGATGGGTGTATTGGATTGGTGACTCTAAATCACCACTAGGTGTGAACGAGTATGTGAATGTTGGTGTATATGATGCACTTCTATGGGCTCTGGATCCCCCATGACCCTAACCAGGATAAAGTTGAATAATTAATAAATTGTCTAGATGATTGAATGAATAATTGAATGAGCATTTTTATTCCATGGTAAACAGGAGTTGCATTTGAGGTGTGCTTGCCTGGATTTCTCTTGTAGATGTCACGTTCCTGCCTGTTTCCAGAGTAACTGGCAGGGTAGAGGTGGAGGACGTGATGGCAGCACTGCGTCCCTCCACATGCCTGGTGTCAGTCATGCTGGCCAACAATGAGACAGGTGTAATTATGGTAAGGCGTTATTATTGTTAGGAATCTAAACAAAGGGTTCTGAAGAATATTTAGATCAATTATAATTCTGATTAGGGGGGCACGGTGGCTTAGTGGTTAGCACGTTTGCCTCACACCTCCAGGGTTGGGGTTTCGATTCCCGCCTCCGCCATGTGTGTGTGGAGTTTGCATGTTCTCCCCGTGCCTCGGGGGTTTCCTCCGGGTACTCCAGTTTCCTCCCCCGGTCCAAAGACATGCATTGTAGGTTGATTGGCGTTTCTAAATTGTCCGTAGTGTGTGATTGCGTGAGTGAATGAGAGTGTGTGTGCGCCCTGCGATGGGTTGGCACTCCGTCCAGGGTGTATCCTGCCTTGATGCCCAATGACGCCTGAGATAGGCACAGGCTCCCCGTGACCCGAGAATAGATCGGATAAGCGGTAGACAATGAATGAATGAATAATTCTAATTAAAGCTTGTGGGTTGTTGTTTTTTATGTGATGCCAAGAAATTTTTTCTACACTATTTACGACTATTTAGGAATTAAATAATAACACAGTAAAAAATATTTAATAATTGCTGGAAATCACCAAATTTAAGTACATAAATTCTGCTGTGATTAAGCCAATCAGGGAGATTTGTCAGAGGGTGAAGGCAGCAAAAAGATCATCATCTTCTCCCAGGATTCTGCTGCACACAGATGCGGCACAGGCCATTGGAAAGATCCATGTGGATGCTCAAGAGCTTGGGGTGGATTACCTTACAATAGTGGGACACAAGGTAAACAGTGCTGGTTGGGTAATAATAATGATAATAATAATAATAGTATAATGTTCCACAAATGAATAATGTTAAACTGTTTAAATGGCTTAAACAAATGCACTTAAAATAATGGTAAGAATATAAAATAGGCCTATGAAGTCAGCACAAAAGCCTTCATTAAAGCAAACTTTTCCAGTTTTCCAGTTGGTAACAATTTTGTGATTTTTGGATGCTAAGCAAGAATGAGAAAGTATAGACATGTGTATTCCTGTATTTTTGTACATGCTGGTTTTAACATTTACAAAAAACTGTAAACATGCCTTATACTATAATAAAATGAGAAGTAATTGTTGTTTATTGACAGTTTTATGCTCCTCGAATCGGCGCCTTGTTTGTGAAAGGTCCTGGAACGATGACCCCTCTTTACCCTGTGCTCTTTGGCGGAGGACAGGAGCGCAACTTTAGACCAGGGTATTGCATGGCTTTATTAGCTGGCATTGCAGTATAAGTGTTGTGTGGCAGTGCTAACCCTTTGAACTAGTAAATAAATAAATAAGCCTGAAACTTTGACTCTGAAATTGATATTGTGCCTAACTTTCTTTTTCAGAACTGAGAACACAGCAATGATTGCTGGTCTGGGGAAGGTAAGAGGTTTCTCTCAGAATTGTTCTGGTAGATATATCTATTTTCCTATATTCACCATCACTCAAAATTGGTTTCAGTGTTTTAAGTGACTGTGCTTCTCATCTTTGCAAAGGCTGCAGAATTGGTGACGGCAAAACTGGTGAAAGACGAGTCTCATCTGTTGGATATCAGACTTTACCTGGAGCAAAGGCTGCTGGTCAGTCCTGTTAGTCTGTGTTAGAGTTTGTATTATTTTACACTACCGCTCAAAGGTTTGGGATCACTTGCATATTTCAGCTTGATTTCAGCTATGGAGGAAGACTCCATCAGCCAGTCCATCTTGTGGGAGATGCTCCAGGAAGCATGGGGTGAAATCTCATCAGATTATCTTGAAAAATTGACAGCTAGAATGCCCAGGCTGTAACTGCTGCAAAAGGTGTTTTTTTGATGAAGGAAAAGTTTGAAGAAAACATCCATCATTTCCATCAAAATCATTATTTCTAACTCTGACATGTCAGCATGTCCTGTTCTTTTGCTATATTTTCTATTCAGACTAATTTCGTGTGTGTTTCCTTGGAAAACAATACAATTTTTGAGTGATCCCAAACTTTTGAGCGGTAGTGTATAGTCTGTTGCAGTAACAGTTAAATGTGAGTAGTATTTAAAAAGTATTCTGTTGAATTGACCCTATTCTTTGTATCCAGGCTGTGTTCGGAAAAGAGAAGCTACGTTTTAACAGTCATTTCCATGGAACAGACACACTACCCAACACATGCAATGTGTCTGTTCTTGGACAAGGACTGCATGGTGAATATCTATTCTTTCATTTCTATATTTCATTAATTCCTGTCTGTTGCATTCACACTCATATTCTGCCATTTTACTGCTAAAATCTCATCCATGGGGCAATAAACAACAAATGGAACCATTTATTGGGTTTTTAGGACGTTCTTCATTATACTCACAGGTTTAATTGACTCATCATTTCATTTGCCAGCGATGTATACTGATACATTGCAGATGAAGTTTGCTCACTTAAATATTAATCCATGAAATGAGTTCGAAAGATGGCCCATTAATGAAATGTAAGATTTTCACGTCACATGTGCTGGCTTGGGTCCTGACCTCGGCCATTTGTAAAACAAAATAGCTGCATTAAATAATTGATCTGTCCCTGGCTGTGTCGTAGGCCGCAGAGTGCTGTCCACATGTAGGAGGTTACTGGCCAGCGTGGGCGCTGCCTGTCACTCAGACCACGGAGATCAGTGAGTCTCTAAACTGCAGACACTCCAAACTACATTACCACAGCATGTACCTTCTGAATTCTGTGTGCAATAATAAGTTATATAGCACCTCACTAAAGCTTTAATCACATAGATAATCTCGAACTTGTGAGTAAGGTCAGACTGATGTAATTTAGTGCTAGTAATTAGTAATCAAATTGGCTAGCGGATAATGATCTAAGGTGGCTTGTGTATAGTAGAAGGACATGCACTGTTGAACACGCTTATTAACACGAGTATTTACATAAAATAATTACATTCGTTGTATCTTAAAAGAGATATCTCTTTTTTTCTCAATTCTAATCTTATTTTGGCATGTAAAACCTCAACATATATAAATCTTTATATAGAATCACAGCATTATCTCTCTTTTTGCTTTTGCAGATTTTTATAACTCTTATAACTGTATATTTTAAACCATATTTCATAACTTGAAAAAAGTTGAACCTTTTAAAAAAAAAAGTTATTTCCCAGATGTCACACTCGTACATTTTTTGCAGGCCTTCGCATATTCTGTTGAACTGTGGAATCCCATACCATGTAGCAATCAATGCTCTGAGGATTAGTGTGGGTCGAGGGACATCACGTGAGGATGTGGACATCGTGGTACAGGACCTCCGGGACACAGTGGAACAACTGGAGCAAATGAATTAGAGTCTGTTTTTCCTAGAGAACCCTTGGTGATGGGGATGTTGAACAACAGAAACTCATGCTTTAGTATCATTAACTTAAGATACTGATCAAAGCAGGGAAATCGATAAATTATAACTTAAGTGTTAACAGATATATTACAGTGCACGACAGTCTTTGGTGCACTGTAAAGGTACAATGACAGGTTATGTACCTAAATGCACTCATTATCTAAGGTACTGTTACAGGGCTGGATGTTTTAAGTGAATTATTTATTACTATTGTTAATATATATATATTCTTAATATAGACACAATGGCTTTTATGGAAGCATTTCGGAGATGGGTTGATAGCTTTAAGCTTCAAAGATAGCTTGCATGTTGTATTAAAGTAGAAAGGTCTACAGTGCATAAATGAAGCTGGAATATTATTAGCATGTAGCAGGTGATATTGGCTTTGTTGTTTGGTTGGTTGATTTTTTTTTTAAACCTGATGTTAAATTGTCTTCTGTCATCATTAAAGATCACAAGCTTCAACCAAACTGTACCAGTCTCAAATCCCATGTTCTCTTTGTAGACTGCACAGCTCAAGCTATTCAAAGGAGCATGAATATTTAACAAAAGCCTTAAAAATGAAGCTCAAGTGGCAGCGAACGCTCCACGGATCGTTGTTAACCCTTCATGTCTTCAAATGTCTGTACTCATATTTCCATGGTCACTGTTTGTTCCTGCCCTGTGGCGTGTGGTGGCATGTGTCAGTCTGGTCAGGAAAATGATCGCTGGTCCATGAGAAGCTGCACATTTCTGCCATAGCTGGGCTTCTTTCATTAACTTAACAGCTCACTGAGCCTGACCTGAACCTATCCGCCATCGACACACATACTCTACAGCCTGCCAGCTGGCTGTCACTGTGGTGTCAGTTTGCTCTGGCCATGTGTGTGTATGTGTGGTCAGGTTTAGCTGGGCTTCACTAGGGAGCGTCTAGTTTGGACTCAGATGGACCGTGTGGTAGGGAGATGGTGCTCCATAAGGCCATAACTGCTGCTCGTGTTGGAGATCTAGATACTCTAAAGCAGCTGTTCACAGCTGGAGGTTTGACAGCAGCTATTATTGATGCTCAGGGAGCAGGACCAGTTCACCATGCAGCGCGTTGTGGCCAGCTCCACTGCCTGCGTTTCCTGGTGGCTGAAGCAGGGCTGCTGGCTAACGGAAGGGCTCTAAATGGTGCTACACCTGTCCATGATGCAGCTGCTACAGGCCACACACGAGAGCTGCAGTGGCTGGTGCAGAATGCAGGATGCAGTGTGCAGGTGAGCTTAGGGCTTTCATGGTAGTGTAAAAGAAATATGAGGTTCTCTTTACTCTAGGACACTGCTCTGTATATTTTAATCTGCTATACTGTGATGCACCAGATCCAGTGCGCTTTAGCAGAGAAAAACATCAAACTGTGCAAGGTAATAAGCTTCTGGGCTGTAAACTGGCAACTGCTGTTGTATATAATATAATAAATATAAGAAATTTTAAAGAGCCATGTGTGTAATAACAGGTATGAGGGACATACTGATATGAGATTCTTGCTCACACTTTTGGGTAGTACACCACAAATTGATAACATTACCATTAATCTTTTATCTAAAATAGGTTTAAATGATCTTTGTTCCAAATTTATTTAGTTGATTACTAATCTAAAGTTTCATTAAGTTTTTTTTTGAGACTTGTTTGGATGACATACCGTACCTTTTGTCTGTCAGATACAGATACTGATTAAAGTGTCTTAAGCTGTTACCCGGCAGTATACATGATCTGCAGCTTCTGTTATACACTACTACGTCAAACAAGTCACAACATCTCAGTTTCCTACAGGAAACGTAACACTATAATGACATTGCAATAATTAAGTGTTTGTCTTTAAACGGTCGATTATGGTGCCATTTAGCCATTGTAGGTCTTAAAAAGCAAATTTATTTAATCAATATTCTACATCCGACTATCAAACTTGCATTTGACCATTAAATGCATGTTAACTTATATCCCTGAATACAATATAAGTTGTTAAATAAGTAAAAGCGTTGAAATTTCTTTTAGCATAGAAATTGCAGATACATGAAATTTGGTTGACCAGCATGAGCATATTAAGGACATTGCATTTATTTACTTATAAGGTATTGTTAAAATTGATAATCCAATTTTAATCTATAATTTGGGTATTAATCCAAAATGTATTGAAAACAGAGGAAAAAAGAACAGGAGAATGTATTTTTCCTTGAGAAAACATAGAGAAAATTGGATGATCTAACTTCATGTTGACTTATGGAATAGCCAACTGTTTCATAGGGGTGGATGAATGTGAAGTAGAATGTACAGTGGGGCAAAAAAGTATTTAGTCAGCCACCAATTGTACAAGTTCTCCCACTTAAAAAGATGAGAGAGGCCTGTAATTTTCATCATAGGTACACTTCAACTATGAGAGACAGAATGAGAAAAAAAAATCCAGAAAATCACATTGTCTGATTTTTAAAGAATTTATTTGCAAATTATGGTGGAAAATAAGTATTTGGTCACCTACAAAAAAGCAAGATTTCTGGCTCTCACAGACCTGTAACTTCTTCTTTAAGAGGCTCCTCTGCCCTCCACTCGTTACCTGTATTAATGGCACCTGTTTGAATTCGTTCAGTATAAAAGATACCTGTCCACATCCTCAAACAGTCAGACTCCAAACTCCACTATGGCCAAGACCAAAGAGCTGTCAAAGGACACCAGAAACAAAATTGTAGACCTGCACCAGGCTGGGAAGACTGAAGCTGCAATAGGTAAGCAGCTTGGTGTGAAGCAATCAACTGTGGGAGCAATTATTAGAAAATGGAAGACATACAAGACCACTGATAATGTCCCTCGATCTGGGGCTCCACGCAAGATCTCACCCCGTGGGGTCAAAATGATCACAAGAACGGTGAGCAAAAATCCCAGAACCACATGGGGAGACCTAGTGAATGACCTGCAGAGAGCTGGGACCAAAGTAACAAAGGCTACCATCAGTAACACACTACGCCGCCAGGGGCTCAAATCCTGCAGTGCCAGACGTGTCCCCCTGCTTAAGCCAGTACATGTCCGGGCCCGTCTGAAGTTTGCTAGAGAGCATTTGGATGATACAGAAGAGGATTGGGAGAATGTCATATGGTCAGATGAAACCAAAATAGAACTTTTTGGTAAAAACTCAACTTGTCGTGTTTGGAGGAGAAAGAATGCTGAGTTGCATCCAAAGAACACCATACCTACTGTGAAGCATGGGGGTGGAAACATCATGCTTTGGGGCTGTTTTTCTGCAAAGGGACCGGGACGACTGATCCGTGTAAAGGAAAGAATGAATGGGGCCATGTATCATGAGATTTTGAGTAAAAACCTCCTTCCATCAGCAAGGGCATTGAAGATGAAATGTGGCTGGGTCTTTCAGCATGACAATGATCCCAAACACACCGCCCGGGCAACGAAGAAGTGGCTTCGTAAGAAGCATTTCAAGGTCCTGGAATGGCCTAGCCAGTCTCCAGATCTCAACCCCATAGAAAATCTTTGGAGGGAGTTGAAAATCCGTGTTGCCCAGCGACAGCCCCAAAACATCACTGCTCTAGAGGAGATCTGCATGGAGGAATGGGCCAAACTACCAGCAACAGTGTGTAAAAACCTTGTGGCGACTTACAGAAAACGTTTGACCTCTGTCATTGCCAACAAAGGGTATATAACAAAGTATTGAGATGAACTTTTGTTATTGACCAAATACTTATTTTCCACCATAACTTGCAAATAAATTCTTTAAAAATCAGACAATGTGATTTTCTGGATTTTTTTTTCTCATTCTGTCTCTCATAGTTGAAGTGTACCTATGATGAAAATTACAGGCCTCTCTCATCTTTTTAAGTGGGAGAACTTGCACAATTGGTGGCTGACTAAATACTTTTTTGCCCCACTGTATATGATTCATAACATCTAATGACAAGCTTTGAGACAAGCTATCTTATCTAAGTATTTTAGTGATTCTAGTCTAAGGTAATGTGCAATTATATTGGACTGTGACAGGCAAAATTATGTTTTAATGTTTATTAATGTTTTCAGCTATTATTTTAAAACATGCACATACACCAATCAGGCATAACATTATGAGCAGTGACAGGTGAAGTGAATAACACTGATTATCTCCTCATCATGGCACCTGTTAGCGGGTGGGATATATTAGGCAGCAAGTGAACATTTTGTCCTCAAAGTTGATGTGTTAGAAGCAGGAAAAATGGGCAAATGTAAGGATTTGAGTGAGTTTGACAAAGGCCAAATTGTGATGGCTAGACGATTGGATCAGAGCATCTCCAAAACTGCAGCTCTTGTGGGGTGTTCCCGGTCTGCAGTGGTCAGTATCTATCAAAAGTGGACCAAGGAAGGAACAGTGGTGAACCAGCGACAGGGTCATGGGTGACCAAGGCTCACTGATGCACGTGGGGAGCGAAGGCTGGCCCGTGTGATCCGATCCCACAGACGAGCTACTGTTGCTCAAATTGCTGAAGAAGGTAATAATGGTTATGATAGAAAGGTGTCAGAATACACAGTGCATTATGGGTCAGGGCTGTTTTGGCAGCAAAAAGGGGACCAACACAATATTAGGCAGGTGGTCATAATGTTATGCCTGATCAGTGTATGTTGTTGTGAAGGACACATATACTGTGTTTAAAATGTATTTTATCTTTACTTTACATATATATTCCTGAATGTAATATCACTGGGACACCAAATGGGCTGCTTAAGAAGAATTACTTTTTTCTTTTTTAGTTAGTACACTGACTTAAAATGAGGGTTATGGTTATACATATCATATAAATCATATATCTTACAAGTAATCATATGCCTTATAAATCATATATATTTTTGTTGATCTTATTAAGCTATTTAAAATGTCCATATGACAGTGTACTGACATCACACTCCTATTTGATACACTATATTCTCAGAAGTATGTGGACACCTTGCCAAGACCCCCTCATATTTGGTTCTGCTGCAACAAACTTGAATCTGTACTGCATCTGGAATGCAATGTACAAAAAGTAGACACGAGTGTGATTGTTAAGTGTCCACAATCCATTAGCCATAAAGTGCACCATTTATGTGTTTAATCATTAACAGTGGTGAGTTTCTTGATGATCTTGTATGGAAGATTTCCATGTCTGAAAGCATGTTATGTGAAGTATCAAGCAAAATTCTTGCTTGATTAACCTCTCAGGCGACAGTGAGCCCATGTGCTAAAAAGCTAAACATCACTGTTCCACCTGTTATAAATATAAGCCTATACATAATCAGCTGCAGGACAGTGGAGATGGTGCAGTTACATCACCCGCACTTTTTCCGTTTGCTCTTTGTGTAGTAGTGTTGCATGACTGCTCTAATCAGGAGCAGATGGGGGCCAAGGGGGCTCCCTGTTTATTGGAGGACTGTGCGGCCCATGTGGCCCCTCCGAGACCTCACAGCCCTTTCTCCCACTAATGCAAACCAGTTCTTTTAACTTCAACAACCTCTTGATCAAATTTATGGCCAGCTGCTTTGGATTATAGTACACGTTTTAAGTGCCTTGTTATCATTCACTAAAGCGATAACATTATTCCAAGTTGGTGGTCTTGCCGAAGTTTGTCAGAGAGATGTGAATGAGAGCTTTTATTTTGTCAGTCCATGCATGCCAAAACACAGTCAAAGTGGTATGAGGCTTAAATAATTAATAAACATTTCCTCTGCCCACTTAAATAAAGATGACTTCCCTAATTTGATTACACTGCTGGAGGAGTGAATGTGATTCTGGGCCAGTTTAGAGATCTGTTTTGCAGAAGTATATATGAGTACTGAATGCTCGCTGCCAGAGGATGCCAACATGACATCCAACCTTTCTTTGTCTTAGAATTAAACAGAAGGTTTTTGTTACTGTCTTTAAGACTAATATACTGTATAAATAACCCATAACTGCTAGGCTAATACTACAAAACAGATGTTTTTCCATATCTAGGATCATTGGCTAGTTCAAAACTGTTGAATGTAGATATGGTGCAAATATTATCTTTATTGATGTGATGACTGTGGAATTGGCAAAGACATTACCAAAACAATCTACCTAGCTGGCTAGCACATATTTAATTTTGTTTATGAAGCACAGCCCAGTGTCAGAATTTAGTGGTCTACTTTCTGGTGGTGGTCTTGCTGTTGGAATTGATTTCAGGATAAAAGGTTTGGCAAAGCCTGCACTATATTGTCTCATTGAAAAAGAAGTCAAGGCTAAAATATGCAAAACAAACTTAAGCTCAGGATAAAGACCTTTTCTTTTGTCAAAGGAAAACAAAATATGCTTCAGACAACCACAAAGTCTTTTTCTGTCTCTTTCGGGTGGCTATGCAATGATAGAACTTTTTGTTTACCAGCAGCCTGGAAACACAAATATTTAACCATTCCTCTACTCCATATAACTCAGATTGCAGCTCCTGGTCTATGCTGCCGATTGAATATGCATTTATGCAGACACTCTTATCCAGAACAACTTATTTATCTCATTTATATAACAGAGCAATTGAGGGTTAAGGGCCTTACTCAAGGGCCCTGCAGTGGCAGATCGGTGGTCCGAATGTTGATGGTAATGACTAGACAACTGGATCCGAGCATCTCCAAAACTGCAGCTCTTGTGTGGTGTTCCTGGTCTGCAGTGGTCAGTATCTATCAAAAGTATGCTTTCAGTCATGTATGTTGCGAGGTGGGGCCCATGGACTTACTGGACTTAAAGGATCTGCTGCTAACATCCTGGTGCCAGATACCACAGCACCCCTTTAGGGATCTAGTGGAGTCCATGCCTCGTCGGGTCAGGGCTGTTTTGGCAGTAAAAGGGGGACCAACACAATATTAGGCAGGTGGTCATAATGTTATGCCTGGTCGGTTTATACGGGCTATACCAGGGTCCCTGGTTTTCCTCTCACCTCCCAAAAACCTGCAAGTCGCTAAAATGCCCCTAGGAGTGTGACTGTGTGTGCGTGTGTGTGTGTGTGTGTGTGTGTGTGTGTAGCGCCCTTTGATGGACTGTGCATCCCATTTCTTGCCTCACACCTAATGTTCCTGGAATGGGGCAAGAAACATTGCAACCATGACAAGAAAAAGCAGTGACTGAGAAGAAAAAAACATTCAAAAAGTTAAGATAAAGCTGGATTTTCATTGTCCCTCTAATACACTGCAGCATAGATGCTGATAGTTTTTCTGTTTACTTATTAAAGACAATGTGTTTCTGATAAATCACAGCACCAAATTTATCTGCCATGCCTGTCCATAAAACTCTACAGACATTATTGTGTATCTGTTCTGGTTATCCAGTTTTTATAAATCTAATTGTTCTGGTTCTGGGATGTTCTTTCAGGACCAGGATGAAGCAGGGACCACTGCACTCCATCTTGCTGCAAGGTTTGGTAGAGTGGAGGTTGTTGGTTGGCTGCTGGCCTCTGGGGGCAGAGCTGAGGAGGAAACTGACTGTGGCGCTTTCCCTGCTCACTATGCTGCTGCCAGGGGTGAACTTACTTGTCTGAAACTTTTGATAGGCCAAGCTCCAGGGTAAGAGACTGCCTGTAAAAAAAAAAGGTTATGCTCACATACACACATCTGAAATCAAATCTGTCAAAATTTCATCTAAGATCAAATGGAGGTGAGAATGTGTCTTCTTGTTTGTATAGAAACAACAAACTGCTACACTAATTGCCCTTGATTGCAGTGGGGTTTAAGAAGTTCCCTGATTTGCACTGGGAGTCAAAAAAAGAAGAAGTAATAAGCGACTGAAATATAGCAGATGTATAATAAATGATGGTTGTTAACTAATTACTTACTATTTTTACAGTCCAGCACATACTATAGACCGGCAATGCAATCCATTTTCATTATCATGGCTTTATATGTCAAGGCAAAGCTGGAAAATATACTGCAGAGCATATAGCAATTATAGTTTTTATGTTTGTATAGAGGGGGCACAGTGGCTTGGTGGCTTGGTGGTTAGCTTGTTTGCCTCACACCCGCCTCTGCCGTGTGTGTGTGTGTGTGTGTGTGTGTGGAGTTTGCCTGTTCTCTCCATGCCATGAGGGTTTCCTCCGGGTGCTCTGCATTCCTCCCCTGGTCCAAAGGCATGTGTGTGCCCTTCAATTGGTTCGTACTCCGTCCAGGGTGTATCCTGCCTTGATGCCTGAGATAGGCACAGAAGAGAATAGATCGGATAAGCGGTACAGACAATGGAATGGAATGTTTGTATAGATTCAGTAGGTGTTAATAATGATATGATTATCTAGGCCATAAACTAGCAGAAATAAAGATACTGTATACTTCTGAGTGGCAACTTATAGCTTGTTAACTTCAGGATGTGGTTGGATATAACCACAGTGAAGAGATCACGAACTTGCCACTGGGATTAACTGAGAGGTTCATTTGACAATATATAATTATTGGTGTATTGCTATAGTCCCACTGAAGGAGTTATTGTATGGTTGGTAAAGCATTTTCTATCTGCTTTATTTAAGTCTCAGTATGAAGTGGTGATGTCATGTTTAGGTTCAGAAAATGTGATCATTTTGCTGGCCACACAAGTTGAACAGGCATGTGGCAGTAGAGAAAAAGCAGAACGTTTGATTGAAACTGTGAAAAGGCTCACAAGGGTAAAGGAAATCAACCGTAGGTAAGGAAAGAGAAAAAATAATAGCCTCAATGTAGAGGAATTTTATGCATGTGTGCAAGTGGAGTTCAATATACATTTAGACCTGGTTTGGGAATAACTCATGTACTCAACTCAACAAATCATAGATGAAAAAATAGGTGTAAAATGTAATGTATATATATATATATATATATATATATATATATATATATATATATATATATATATATATATATATATATATATATATTCTTCTACATTCTTCTACATGAGATACTAAGCCAAAGGTATGGTCTGCACATGCACACATGACCTTCATACCTACACCAACCAGGCATGACATTGTGATCACCTGCCTAATATTGTGTTGGTCCCCCTTTTGCTGCCAAAACAGCCCTGACCCAGTATTCACTGGTTATTTTGACACCTTTCCATCAGAACCAGCATTAACTTCTTCGGCAATTTGAGCAACAGTAGCTCGTATGTTGGATCGGATCACACGGGCCAGCCTTCACTCCCCACGTACACCTTGGCTGCCTATGACCCTGTCGCCAGTTCACCACTGTTCCTTCCTTGGACCACTTTTGATAGATACTGACCACTGCAGCTCGGGAACACCCCACAAGAGCTGCAGTTTTGGAGATGCTCTGATGCAGTCATCTAGCCATCGCAATTTGGTCCTTGTCAAACTCGCTCTAATCCTTATGCTTGCCCATTTTTCCTGCTTCTAACACAACTTTGAGGACAAAATGTTTACTTGCTGCATAATATATCCCACCCACTAACAGGTGCCATGATGAGGAGATAATCAGTGTTATTCACTTCACCTGTCACTGCTCATAATGTTATGCCTGATAGGAGTATAAATGCTTGCCGATCATCTTATTCCAAAGTTGGTTCAACCATTGCTGCTATAACAGCCTCCATTCTTATAGGAAGGATTTGTAGTAAATTTTGAAATATGGCTATGGGAACAAGATCATTAGTGAGGTCAGGCACTGATGTCAGACAAAAAGGTCTGGCACAAAGTTGCCGTTCCTATTCAGGCCTGTTCAGGCCATTCAAGTTCCACACCAACTTTGGCAAACCGTATAATTTTAGACCTCGCTTTTTTTGCATTGGGGCATTTTCAGGGTGGAACATCCTTCATGCTTTCACTCTTGCATTTGCCCCTCATTCTTCTGAGTTTTCCTCTGGGTGCTCCAGTTTCCTTCTCCTAGTCCAACGACATGATTTCTAGGTTGATTGGCACCTCTAAATTGTTCACAGTGTATGAATGGTTTTGTGAGTCTGTGTGATTGTACCCTTCAATGAGTTGGCACACACACTGTCCAGAGTGTCTCCTGCCTTGTGCCTTGAGCCCCTAAGATAGACTCCAGGCTCCCTGGGACTTTTTTCTCCCAAAATACAGAAAACATAAATAAACATGTGATTTGCCTTGCAACTTTACAAAAATTACTACACACCTTCTGACCAACAGGAAAAATGAATTTGATAGTGTTATGGTATAAGTATTAACATGCCCCAAATTCCTAATAAAATATTTTCAGATGATTATGGACAAGAATTTTCCATACAGAATAAATACAGGTCTATAAAACAGGTTGTCCCTTATATTAATTATGATATTACTTCAGAGCACAAAAACAAAGAAGAGTGTTTAACTTTGGAAGAGAAATTCATATTTAGAGTTTGAGTTCATATTTAGACCTCTGTTTTTGATGAGTTGCAGATAAGCATGAAGTTCGTTATCTTGGCAGATCTGTGCACAATGTGTGACTTTGTTGAAATATCTCCTGAAAACCATGTTAGATTATTGGAATCTTTGGCTCTGTAGAAAGATTTTTCCATCTGATCTCATTGCTTAACAAAATAAGGAAAACTCTTTCTGACTTTACTTTCTTGTATTATTCTAGGGGTAAAAGGTTCTTTTTATTATTCAGTTTAATTGTGAGGCATTGGTGGCTCAGTGGTAGGTTGCTCGCCTATCATGCGGAAGGCCCGGGTTCGATTCCCAGCCAATGCCTCAACCCCAGCCACTGGATGCAGTGCCGGTCCCAAGCCCGGAAAAATGGGAGGGTTGCGGCAGGAAGGGCATCCGGCGTAAAACCTGTGCCAAGTTGTTGTGCGGACCAGTTGGTACGCTGTGGCGACCCCGAACAGGGAGCAGCCGAAAGCAACTTCTTCTTATTATTATTCAGTTTAATTCAGTTTAACTCTATTTGCATGGTAATTTTAACAGCACACATTGTCACAAAGCAGATTTAAAATTTTTTGGATCTACATCCCTAATGAGCAAGCCAGAGGTAAGGGAAGACATCCTTTAGATATAAGGAAGAAACATTGAGCTCATCTTTCTTATAAATAGTGGAATTGTGATATTAGGCATGTGTAGGGCTGCTGAGGCAACATGGTGGTTATTTTCAATAAGGCATGGCCACAAAATCATATATTAAGGTCACAAAAGAATATATTGAGGCCACATGTTAATACTTCAAGGCCACAAACTAACTTCTTTGTGGGCACAAATTATTATTATATTGTGGCTATGTGATACCAACCCATGAATGTTGAACTTGAGCCCATGATTTAATATGTTGTGGAAAGTCATCCTTAATACACGCCTCCAGTTAATTATTTGTTGGAAAAACATTCTTTCACATTGAGAATTAGCTTAAGCTGACATGAGCTAATGATATCCATGTAGCAGTTTCAGTGTCTCCAGTATGTTTTCATGTGTCATCCCAAGATTAAAATGAAATAATTTCTGTGATCTCCATGCTTAGGTTTCTGTGGCCACAATAGTCTAACTCAATCCATTCCTCTCTGTCACACTCATTTTAAAACATAATAGTTGCCACAAGTTAAATTCTTTTTGGCCACAAAAGAGATCTTGAGAAACTCAACTTGTGGTCTTAATATGTTAATCTGCATCTAAAATAAAGTTGACTTCTGTAAGCTTGTGATGCTTTACAGTATAGCTGTACTTAGTTCATTTAGAGGAAAGCAACAGTATGAATTGTGTTTAAAAGATTTTGTGTTAGGTAAAAAAAACATGTTTTAAATGCATAACATGTGTCATGGACTCTAAGATTCTGTTTATGTTAACACGCTGATTTACACTCTGACAGATGTGTGAACCATCAGACTTTCATGGGAGCCACGCCCCTATACCTGGCCTGTCAGGAGGGTCACCTACATGTGGTGGAGTATCTAGTGAAGGACTGTGGAGCTGATGTGCATCTCAGAGCTCAGGATGGCATGACACCGCTGCATGCTGCTGCTCACATGGGTCACTATTCTCTTGTTGTCTGGCTGGTGAGTACTTTCAGACTGATGTTTAGGAACTTTTATTGAAACCTTGATCCTTTGCTGGTTTTTGATAGACTTCATAAGTTACGTATCTTGTTTTTTAAGGGCATCCTAGACTTGATATGTCATTATGAAAGAATATATGATGTGTGTGAGGTGGAACTATTTTTCAGCAATGTTGTCCCCCCTTGATTTCATGCTGATTGTATATATGATGTATATGGATAGCAAACAAAACATGCCTTGTATGGTACAGTTTTTTTACTCACTGACTAATTTTGGAATATTTTGTCTAGGTCTGAAAGGACATAGGAATTTGTTATCATCTGTATAGAATTTGATATCAACTGAAATTGAAAGATAAAATGTAGTATCATTTATTTTATTTCATCTCATGGTTGCATTTCATTTTGGCACAATGGCAACGCACTGGCAAAAATGAAATGCAATTCACATTCACTTCCGTCATGAAATCAGCTGTGATTAATAAAAAAAAGAATATTCTGCTTATTGTTTTTTATTAGAGATTCATGTGATAGTGTGTAAGAGTGATGGAAAGAAGGCTTTGCTTTTTGAGGTGTCACAATGTCCTCATATCACAAGAGAAGCAATATTAGTTCATGATGGAAATGATTTACTATCTGGGAGGAAATTTTCTCCATAGTTGCTTGTCCCACATACAATTGAGCTTTTTTTGATTATTTTAATTGAACTGCTTGTGCTCTCAATCCAGAATTATAGCCCCCAGTCAGTGTTTTGATGAGTATCTGAAACACCAGGCTCTTTGCACTTTATGTCATTCTCATATCAATATCAGTTAAACTTATACTAAACTTGTGCTTGCTTTTTGAAGGCCTCGTTCACAGATGTCAGCTTGTTGAGTCAGGATAACGAGGGGGCCACTGCTTTGCATTTTGCTGCCAGAGGGGGGCATTGTCGCATCCTGGAGAGGCTGCTGCGCACGGGGTCAAAGGTCATCAAAGACGACTGGGGTGGCACTCCTTTACATGACGCAGCTGAGAATGGGGAGATGGAGGTATGGCCCTGATTTTGTCTCTTTAGAGATATTAAAAACATCCCAAGAAGCTGGGAGTTCTACTGTCAGTGTCAGAAATCATATCCTGATCCTAATGAGCATCACTGATGAATTCCAATTTGTTCAGTGCTGCAGGATACTTCTGAGCCATGGGGTCAGCCCTTCGGAGAGAGATGTAGACGGCCTCACTGCAGCAGATCTGGCTGAATATAACGGCCACTATGAGTGTGCCAGGTACCTGCTCTCTGTGGAGAGAAACGTAAGGATGACTTTTTTACTCTTGTCTGCAGTCATTCAAGTCAGTACATACAGTCATTACACATACTTGGAAAACCCACCACCACCAACAACAACAACAATAACAAAATCACTTTATTATCATGATGAGTGTAGTCAGAAATCTAATTTTACACATGGAGAACTGTCTTACAATGCTTTTTACATGATTACATGATTACCTACAATGCTTTTTTAAGGCATGATTTAGGCCTTATTCATACACAATAATGGTTCAAATGTTGGGAAGTGGGTAGATTGGTGAAGCAGCTGGTAGAATTGATGCCTAGAATTGATGGTGAGGTGAGCAGTTTCTGTTCTTTCCATGTCCATGTGGGTTTTTTCAAGGTTCTCTGGTTTTCCCCAACTTCCAAAAACTTTGCATATGGTTTGGCTATGCTATATTGTCATTAGATGTGAATAAGTGTGTGCTGTGTTGTGATGGACTGGCATCACATCCAGAGTGTATTTTTGCCTATTTTTGCCTCACTTTCAGTGTTCCTGGCATATGATCTAGATCTACCCCGAACCTCATCAGGATACAGCAGTGACTGTTTGAGTGGCTAAATTAAAATTCTGGTTATTCCTAAGTAAAGATGCCTCATCTTTGTCTCTTGATTTGCTCTCTCACTCATTCTCCCTCTTTCCCTCTCTTCTTATATTTTCCACATTTGCATGTTACAGTTTTTCAAAGTTCAACTATACTGTTACTTACTTGAAACCAAAAATATTTTGTCTTTGTTATTGATTAATGTATTATTATTACAGACATACTAAACACAGTTCAGTACGTCATTTTCTAAATAATTTTCTAGATATTATTTTACAGTATATTTACATTTTCCTTGTCATGTTATTGTTGGCTTAATCCAATGTCAGCCTCAACGTTATGCTTTTCATGACCATAATGCTAAAAAATGTGAGTGCAGCTTTATTTTTGAGGCTAAAGACAGCCTTCATCAGCCTTTCTGAACCTCAAAATGGCAATTTACATTAACAGATCACAATGACTATCATCCAAAAAACCTTAAAGACATTAAAACTAGGCAGAAAGACTCAGCAATCATGCCAGGTTCTATCCTGCCATATGGAATTGTTTCACCTTGTGTAAAAGCTGCATGGGAATTGTAAAACCCCATATTCAGTTACACCCACCTGCCCTCTGACCCCAAAGCCCCTACAGGCACCCTGCTTATTTTGATCGACGTAGCTGCTTCGGCCAAAACCCCATCTAGAGGTAGTCTTAGTGTGTAGTCCAGCACTTTTGCTTTCACTCAAGCTTTCATGCTAGAGCCCTATATGATCCTTGGTGGCCTCCAAAGACTCTTCAGGACTCTTAAGCCTATTCAATTTGTATGTTAAGCAAATAGTTAGCAATTTAGGTCAGGATTTTTTGAAGCCATGAAATGTAGTAATATAGTTGGACAGGCCACACACATTGAACTCAATAATAAAAAAAGATCTTCTCATAGGCCCACATGGTATGCAGCAGGTGTAGGTGATTTTTGGTTTTAGCACATGTCACAGAAGAAGGCTTTATTATTGACACATATACATTACAGCACAGTGAAATATTTATTTTTTATATAAGGGCGTTAAGGGCCCACTCACTCAGTGGCCCAATAGTAGCAGCTTGGCAGTGCTGGGGCTTGAATCCCAATCCTCCTATCAGCAACCCAGAGCATTATCCACCTAAGCTACCACTGCCTTTTAAGTAATTGTGTAACAATACGATTTTATGATGTTGTACAAACCTCCGTACTGTGTATTCTTCATGCATATACTAAATGTAGGTCATTTGTAGGCTGTTTCCATTCAATTTTAACATAGCATATACATTTTATTTAGAAAAGAGCAATCAGTGCAACTATCTGATCAATGAAACATTTTAAACACCCTTTATTTTAGCATTTTTGGTTAAATAACATCATTTTATCAATCATTATAAATACTCTTTCTTAGGAAAAGGTAATAGTGAATCTAGAAATTAATTAATTTTATTGGAAGTGATCTAATCCAAAGTGGCCAAAACCACTCTTGCTGTAATTAGACACTATGTGTCCAATACTAGTACTCTCTTTGAGTCTTTCATCTATCGGCTTGTTGCCCTCTAAGTACACCCCTCCTCTATATGTTGACCCTCTAAATACTTTTTTTTAAAGAAAAAGAAGAAACATTTTAAACAATATTGCTATTCTGTAACATTTTGTTTGGTCTATGGCAATAATATATAAGATTATAAGAATATTATATTTTATAACAATATAAAATATAAGAAGTTCCAGGTATTCAAACACATTTGCTGCTAGTGTACGCTAGTATGCATATTTATTATATTATTATGCATTTATTGTGTACATTTTTTAAATAACAGAATGAGTGTTCAACAGAGTATGACAGGTTATTCTAAACTTTTGAAACAGTAGTTTAATGCATGTGTAGTGTATTATATTGACACTGATTCCTCCCTTTTTTTTTTACTAAAGAATTTTGGTTAATGATGCAACAATATTTTATGTGTGAGGGAGAGCAACTGAAAGCAAAAATGTAGCAACAGAAATGATTACAAAATACAAAATATATAGATGGATTTTAATTAATACAAAATATGAAATTAATTCTTACTGAATTTACTAAACTATTGAGTGTTTGCTTAAAAGAGTGAAAGCGTGCATACTTACTTCAGTCAATTTGAACATGCTCCTGACAGGATGTGAATGAATAAATGAAGAATCTGTAGCTCATATCTTGATAGAAGGCTGAGGTGATTAACTCCGGAAATAATCCACCCTCCCTGAACAATAGGGAGTTAATTAGCACGGGGGGGGTTGGAGAGGCATCTGATGCTGCTGTATGCACTCTTTACACTCTGTGAGTGTATCGGTTACCTTCTCTTCACTGGCCTGGCTAAAGTAGAGCTGGTTATGGGATCCACGCAGCTCAGTTTCAGAGTTTTTACTGTTCCACTGCTTGGAAGCAGAAATCTGATCCAAAACAGGGTTAGAGTGCAGGATGTTTGTAGGCCTTAGATGTGCACCTTTTTTTTTTTTTTTTTAATCTTTTCCTTACCTTAAAGCCTCTTTGCTCTAATGATGAAAGGGGAAAATCATTGCCACAGCAGTTTAAGTGCTGATATCAAATCTTGGAAAACATTTTCCCAGCAATTTTACAATGGTCAAATGTGATACAAACATAAAATCATAAAAATATAAAAACAAATGTATATTTAAACTTTATTCTTACTTTGAGTTTTTCTGGGAAATTTATGTGGCTGAAAGTCACTTTCATTATTTGTTTAATCATTTACGATGAAGCAAATATCAGACTTCAAACATGTCTTGACTCAATGTAGGATACCTGGAAAGTTGCGTACGGCTGATATCACACCAGATCGATCCTTTCAATAAAGGATTCACAATCTGACAGAACTGCAATCATAAATATCCATTACACTGGCAGGAAAATCAGATTTTAAGCTTCTCTGAAGTTCATTCCATGTGTGGAGCATTTGCACAAAATGAACCAGAGCCACATTATGTGCAAATGACTATGTTACCTAGAGATTCATTTTGGCCAATGGCATTTTAATGTGAATGGACCAAGTCTTTCTCACAGGAATATGCTCATTTGTTTGAATTGAGAGTCAAAGCAAAACCTGACAAGTGAGAGAAAAGAGCAAAATGTTAAAGCTGACATGAGAAAATGTCAAATTTGCAATATTCACTTCAGTAAGACTTGGTTCATGTGACTATAATGGCTTGAGAAAATGTATTTTATGAAGTGTCTGTTGAATTGTCTCAGTTTTGCAGTCGTAGTTTACACAGTGTGGTCATGTTATTGTTTGTTTATCTCTGTTCCAATCCTTAGTCTTCCAAAATAATACATTTCATAATTCACTACAAATAAAATATATATTCCTATATATTCTGTTCTGTATTACGCACTTCCACATTGGCTTGTGGTTTTTATGGCTTTGTTTCTCCTTAACATGGTTGGGTCAGGCCTTCTCATTTCCTCATGGTGCTTGTAATAGATTGTACGGGATGCTGGCCAGAGAGTTGCGTGCTAGGCATTACCACATGTTTTGATTTCATCCCAAAGAGGTCACCATCCCTGAACGTAGCCCACCACTCTGAATGTTGGAGAAAAGAAAAAAAAAAACAGGACATAACTTTTAGTTACAACACAAATTTGTGCCTTCCTCATTTCCCACTAGGCCTGGAATGGAAGAGACCAGCTGCTTCTAAAAGCAACACCAATGAAAGTGATTGAAAAATGTCAGCTCGGCCAACAATATATTGGCCAACAATATGTGAATTGATGCTCTGGCTTATTTGTTTGACAAGATATAAAATGCAGCATTGGGCTTATTCATACAGCACTAGTTAGTGAGACTACAGCAAAATCTTAAATATATTGCAAGTGAAATGCTGACATGTTAGAGATATGTGAATACCATTTTCATTAAGTTAATGAAGAATATGTGAGAATGTGCTGTATTTTTTTTAAAAACAAAACTTCCTGATTGTAGTGTGTGGCAGAAAGAGAACTTTCTTTAAGAGAAAGAAAGTGTTCCACTTGCTTATTCCTTGGCTATCTTCTACTGGCAAGGAACTACTCTTTTGTGGAGCATCTTTCATATGGCTGACCCACCCATGATTAAGTCTTTGTCCAGCTGGTGGTGACGCATAAGAGATATTTAAAATGACCAGCACCGTGAAAAACAGAACAGGGTGCTACTTTCTTTATTTTGTGTTTCAGTGATTTATTTATTGTAGTAAATATAAAGCATATTAACTGTGTAATGATCTTTGACCTGAAGATCTTAGTGTTTAATGTCCAAAGTGAGTACGATGTGGCTTAGCCACTAGAGGGTGATAACGGAACTGTCTCCTGCCTTTAACATGGTCTTAATTATTGAATCAGAATAATCAAACATGTTTTTTATCAAGCCTACAGTCTTATTACAAGAACGCTTATTGTTTCATACTTTAGTGTTCTGATATTTATGTTAAAATCAAGTTTACCACAAGTGGGCCAAATATTCTTCCTGGAACAGCTGTGTGCTGGCAAGAGTCCCAAGAACAAAGTGAAATGAAAGGCATGCCTGGCTAGTAAAGCATGACAGTGACACTGTATCATGGGTCTTCATACTCTTTTCTGGAGATCCGCTGCCCTAAAACACCTGATCCAGTTAATGCGGGCCTTGTGGAAAGACATAAAGGACAGGTGCGCTCAATAAACTTTTCAGAATAATGGTCTGGGCAGCTCAATGGTAGATGATATGCTGCCTCCTGTTGCTTCATTGAGGTTGGTGTTGTTGGTCATATATACAGTAAAACCACTGGACTGAAGAGTTGAACTCATAATTACCTCAGTAGATCATTCAGTTATCAAGGATCTGAATAGCCTGTTCTTGCATTACACTCCGCTGCTCATTTCAGTAACCATGTATTTTCTTACAGAACCTCTATCCGACTCTATCATGTCGTTTTCAAAAAACTCACTTGCCTGTTACTGATCTGCGATATCTGAACCAGGAAGGCCAGTCGGAACTGGGCACAATAGGATAGACAGCCGTGCCAAGAGGTCCATTATGGTGCCTGTAATGAGGATTTATTTTTATGTAGTGCCATGCCACACTCCGAAATGCAATTGAGTTAAACAAAAAGAGGAGGACAAACAAAGCGTAAAACTATTTATTTCAATGCACTTTTTTGGTGACATTTATGCATTTATAGAAAAAAGGACTCTTTAAGTGTTATTTGAATAATTAAGGAATCTTAGCTTCCTAAATGGGTCCTATTTTTGACCCTGTCTGACAGGAAATCCCTATAATGTAGTATTGATATAATGATAAACCATTTAGGATTCCCCAAGAATTACATACCAAAAAAACTCTGAAGAGTGAAAGATGGAACCTTTTTTCTAAGAAGACAGTTTTGGTGGTCTTTTTATCCTAATGTCAGATAATGTTTAATGCTGGAACTCATTTAATCTTGAATGCAACACTAAATAAATTGGCAATGTTAGAGTAGTTGATTAGCTTAATAATTTTTTTTAACAGTTTTGTCAGTTCCAAGTCACTAAAAAGGACCAGTGTTCTTCCAAGATAAGCACAAAAATTACTGATTACTTCCATTAGTAATTATTTGCTTAATCCACATGTGGCCAGAGCTGCCAAGGAGTGTGAGGAGAGGAAAGCAGATTCGATGTCTATCTGCTCTTCAGCTGATTAGACATACTTCCGTTGCTACTTTTCCATAGAGCCACTGTTTGTTTGCATGTGGCTGTTGGTTTAATCCAACATTAGAGTTACTCTTGGCCATCCAATCCACTGTGTTAATTATTGAGGACATTCTCCGATCAGAGTGAATTGCTTATTGGATGCAGTACCATCTTACTAGTGATGCTGTTGATGGTGTGAAGTAGAGTCTGGTTTTGAGCTGCAGAATGTGTGAGTTGTCATTTACAGCTCTGTGGATAACTTGTGGAGAGTAATTTGGTAAGTAAATGTTTTCAGACCATATTTTTTTACAAAGGAAATTGATTGTTACATATTGCTGTTGAGTTGGTGAGTTGTTGAGTTATTGTCTTTAAATAATTTTATCTGTAGTTTGTCCAGGTTATCACCTTCTGTTCATAACATAACATTCTTTTGTTTTCATATCAGTATCTTTTTTATGAAGTCAATTGTATTGTTTAATAAATATATCCTGATAGCAATTGTGATTATTTGTTACCAGGAGGAGCCTCGCTAGTTGCTAATCAAGAGCAACAAGAGAATTAGTAGCTATCAATGGCAATTTTTTTAAAAGTGTCTTATATTACAATAACTGAAGTTACGTCACAGACTTCTGGAGATATTCAGCCTTAAACTGATGCAAATGGACTGTTGTTGGTCTGGTGTGTTTAAATGTGTGGAAAAAACTGCCATCTTGAAAACAGACAGATTGAATACAGGAAGTGTAAATGTAACATAGGAATGTGGGAAGTGATGATATGGAAAGAATTTGCCTGTACCATCTACACAGCTCTTTTTGTCATCTTTTTATGAGGTTAACATGACCCATGTGTTTACAGAGCGAGGGTTTAGATTAGGCTCTCCTTAGCATTTCCACTCCTCTTACATTCACCCTCCGAGGCACCAGTTCTTCCGAGTCAAGGTATAAACATCATTTAAGATGATATAATTTTGCTTCATGTTAACGTTGGTGGGTGGTCTTAAAGCTACCAAGTCTTAAAGCAAAGAGTTTACTATGCACATGGTGTGTGAAGATACTAGGTCCAAGCTCTGACCACCATGCATGGGTATAGTGAGAGAATGTATAGGTTTAGATCTGACTCTTGTACATCTCTGTCATGTTTGTTTGTTACCTATTCATAATATATAATAGCCATGTATTATTTGGCTTGACAGACCATTCTTAGCTGTGACAGTGACATGGTAATGTGTGTTATGCGGGTATGAGTGTAACAGCTGCAGCAGCATTTCTTAGCTTGAATATGATAGGTACATACAATAACCTGTAAACTATCAAGTTCTATCTGTTGAAATTCTGAGATACATATATCACATTTCTGTTACTGTGTTTCAATGTCTCATATTTGTATTCTCATGTCAATGATCAAGTTTCATGATCTACATAGGAGCATGATGCTGCCACCACCATGCTTCACTGTAGGGATGGTATTAGCCAGGTGATGAGCGTTGCCTAGTTTCCTCCAGACATGACGCGTGCCATTCAGACCAAAGAGTTCAATCTTTGTTGAATCAGACCAGAGAATTTGGTTTCTCATGGTCTGAGAGTCCTTCAGGTACCATTTGGCAAACTCCAAGTGGGCTGTCATGTGCCTTTTACTGAGGAGTGGCTTCCGTCGGGCCACTCTACCATACAGGCCTGATTTGTGGAGTGCTGCAGACATGGTTGTTCTTCTGGAAGGTTCTTCTCTCTCCATAGAGAAACGCTGGAGCTCTTTCAGAGTGGCCATTGGGTACTGGGTCACCTCCCTGATTAAGGCCCTTCTCCCCCGATCGCTCAGTTTGGCCAGACGCCCCGCTCTAGGAAGAGTCCTGGTGGTTCCAAACTTCTTCCATTTATGGATGATGGAGGCCTCTGTGCTCATTTGGACCTTCAATGCTGCAGACATTGAAGGTCCAAATGTATCTTCTGTACCTTCTGTACCCTTCCCCAGATCTGTGCCTCGATACAATCCTGTCTCGGAGGTCTACAGACAATTCCTTGGACTTCATGGCTTGGCTTGTACTCTGACATGCACTGTTAATTGTGGGACCGTGTGTGCCTTTCCAAGTCATGTCCAATGAACTGAATGTACCACAGGTGGAGTCCAATCAAGTTGTAGAAACATCTCAAGGATGATCAGTGGAAACAAGATGTACTTGAGCTCAATTTTGGGTGTCATGGCAAAGGCTGTGAATACTTATATACATGAGATTTTTTGGTTTTTTATTTTTAATAAATTTGCAAAGATTTCAAACAAACTTCTTTCACAGTGTCATTACGGGGTATTGTTTGTAGAATTTTGTGGAAAATAATAAATTTAATCCATTTTGGAATAAGGCTGTAATATAACAAAATGTGGAAAAAGGAAGCGCTTTGAATACTTTCCGGATGCACTGTACAGTGGTGTGAAAAAGTGTTGGCCCCCTTCCTGATTTCTTATATTTTTGCATGTTTGTCACACTTTAATGTTTCAGATAATCAAACAAGTTTAAATATTAGTCAAAGATAACACAAGTAAACACATCATGCAGTTTTTAAATGAAGGTTTTTATTATTAAGGGAAAACAAAATCCAAAACTACATGGCCCTGTGTGAAAAAGTATTTGCCCCCTAAGCCTAATAACTGGTTGGGCCACCCTTAGCAGCAACAACTGCAATCAAGCGTTTTCGATAAATTGCAATGAGTCTGTTACAGCGCTGTGGAGGAATTTTGGCCCACTCATCTTTGCAGAATTGTTGTAATTCAGCCACATTGGAGGGTTTTCGAGCATGAACCACCTTTTTAAGGTCATGCCACAGCATCTCAATCGGATTGAGGTCAGGACTTTGACTAGGCCACTCCAAAGTCTTCATTTTGTTTTTCTTCAGCCATTCAGAGGTGGACTTGCTGGTGTGTTTTGGATCATTGTCCTGCTGCAGAACCCAAGTTCGCTTCAGCTTCGCTTCAGTTTTGGATTTTGTTTTCCCTTAATAATAAAAACCTTCATTTAAAAACTGCATGATGTGTTTACTTGTGTTATCTTTGACTAACATTTAAACTTGTTTGATTATCTGAAACATTAAAGTGTGACAAACATGCAAAAATATAAGAAATCAGGACCAACACTTTTTCACACCACTGTATACTCAAATTTCATTATCTCCCAATACACACACTGCTCTAAGAATAAATCATAGCATTAATAGCACTTTGCAGTTTTAATTAGTCAAACAGTTGACAGTATCTCTGATATGTTAAGGTGTATGATATAAATTAGTAGAATATCATATTGCCATATATCCCTCCTCATACACAAATGTGTTATACTTTGCTTCAACTTCGTATAACCTCATGTTCCCTTTAAGGGCCTCCAATATAATATAACACTATCACTAATGATCCCACTGTAAACATCTTGTGCATCACTGGCAAAGCCACATGCAGAGTATTTACTGCCTCCCTCATCCTCGTAATTTCTTATCGGTCCCTGTGTGGCCTGCGAGGTAGAGAGGAGAGGGCTGCAGGGTTTTAGCGTTCGATGCTCTAGATGCAGATGAGTGTGTTAGCTAATGGGAACCAAATGCACCACGATGTCCACTGGCTTTGATTAAAGCCACTTGTTGGACCAGATGAGTGTGAGTGAGGACGTTGAACCGATGTGAAAAGGTCGCTGAAAGAACGGATGGGATAATGTTTTTTGGGGGTTTTTTTTTGCCTCTACCCTTCATAACCCATGTTTCTCCCCACCCACTGTTTATCTATTTATGAATTGCACGACTTCTAGGAAGTCTGCATCCGTGCAGTGTCATAGAGCATTTTGTGATCTTTGGACATCAAAGGCCCATGTGAGAGGAAACAAGGAGAACCACCACATAGAGATGAGCAACATCAGTGTACTACTGCATATCAGCATTCTCTTTGATGTTTCGTGTGTGTGTGTGTGTGTGTGTGTGTGTGTGTGTGTGCATGTGTGTGAGTATGCATGTGTGCATGTGTATAGGCATGTTTTTATTTCTTATTGGGGACCAAGTGTATACAAATATCTGATATTTTTAATCTTGAAGGGGCATTTGGCTGGCTCCTTTTAGGTCGCCTGCTTTTTTACGAAAACTAAAACATTTGTTAAATAAGACATACCCAAACAAACAATCGAAAACAACAAAAGAGCTAAAAGGTTCATTTAGGTTGCTGAGTTTACAGTTATGTTTAGAATTAGGTTTAGGCATAGCATTAATTAGCTGCTTTACTATTTGAGTTTACATTTGAGTTGACTTTATAGTATGTTTTTCTTGTGGAAACACATTTAATCCATTCTGCACTGAATTTATGATGTAATTAATCAATGGATTGATACTTTTGATGACGCACACCTTATGTTCCCGGCTTGTAGCTTCATGTTAAGCGGGTTGATAATTCTCCACAAGGAGGAGTTAATTCAACTTTCCTTCACTAAAATATGCCTCCATCAAAACCAGTAATTTAGATAGCTAACCAGTAATTTAGATTAAGATAATCACATAATCATGGAACCTATCCTGGGAAGACAGGGTGAAGTGGAAATACACACTGGATTGGATGCCAGTCCATCTCAGGGCACTATGTGTACACACAACAAGGTGCAATTTAGAGTAGTCAGTCTGCCTGCTGGCATGCTTTTGTGAGGTGGGAGTAAATTAAATTAAATTAAACCTGGTAACCTGGCACTGTAAGGTAGCAACATTACCATTATTATTATCTTTATTATATTCTTTAAAGCAAACAAACAAACGAACAAACAAACAAACAAAAAACAAAAACAAATTTTGATGCTATAATATTAGATCCTGGGGGGGCACGGTGGCTTAGTGGTTAGCACGTTTGCCTCAAACCTCCAGGGTTGGGGGTTTGATACCCGCCTCCGCCATGTGTGTGTGGAGTTTGCATGTTCTCCCCGTGCCTCGGGGGTTTCCTCCGGGTACTCCGGTTTCCTCCCCCAGTCCAAAGACATGCGTGGTAGGTTGATTGGCATCTCTAAATTGTCCAGGTGTGTGATTGTGTGAGTGAATGAGAGTGTGTGTGTGTGCCCTGTGATGGGTTGGCACTCCGTCCAGGGTATATCCTGCCTTGATGCCCAATGACGCCTGAGATAGGCACAGGCTCCCCGTGACCCGAGAATAGTTCTGATAAGCGATAGACAATGAATGAATATTAAATCCTTATAAACATTGTTTTATGTTTTAATTATGCATATAGTCAGGTCTGCCCAGCCCAGACCTACATATACCACTCAAAAGATAAAAAGCACAGTATTCAGATTTTTATTATTATTATTTTTGACAGTGTGTTCTTGTTAGTCAGTTCTAACAGAAGGATTACCGCTCTGCATATTATAAGACTTATTATTAATGTTAATATTCTAGACCAGCATGAAGGTTAGTAATAATAACCTTCAACTTTGATGTAACTCTATAAAAAAGATCATTATGGTGTTTTTTTTTTTTTTTTAAATAATTAGTTAATTTTTTTTAGCCCTGCGGTGCTGTGCAGCTTCTGAAGGTGAGTGATTCTTTGGAAGAGGAGCAGAGGGAAAGACCAGTGGTGTCACGAAAGCCCAGCTCAGGAGATTACTACAGACATATCAGTGAAACCCAACAAAACATGGACAGCCTTAAGGTTAATCTCATTATTACTTCACTTCTGTCACTTTTAGAATATATGGAAGTATGTCTAATCTCTTATGGTCTTGCAAAAGGTTTTGCGTTGATTTTAATATCATCTTCAGCACTGCACTATAGAAGCTATAAACATGAATTTATAATACTGCCTTGATTCATATATTCCCAGAGGCATTACCATACAATGAATCAATAGATGGAACAGTGAACATAATGTTGATGGCTTCATGAGCTTATGATTACGATATTGTTAAAAATATTCTTGAAATGGAAGCACATACTTTATACCTGGTTCCAACATTTAAGGAATAGATATCCAAAACCTATAAACTATTATGAAGACTGTCATTAAATGGCAGTTAAAATCTGAAAGCTGATAATATTTCTGTCAAACTGCAACACTTCTTCCATCAGCCAGCAGCTTATCTGATATTGGCAATGTTTCGGATAAAACCCTGGATGATTGTTATACTTCTAGCATTTTATTGCTCATAAAACCTTAAATGTTAGGGTCTTAGTGTATGACAGATGGCAGTGGCGATAGTGTTAAACAACCCATTGCACATATTTCTAGCTGCTATAGACTACATTATTATTATTATTATTATTATTATTATTAGTAGTAGTAGTAGTAGTAGTAGTAGTAGTAGTAGGAGTAGTAGTAGTAGTAGTAGTATTTATTATGCTCTATATGTCTTTCTCCAGCAGAATGAAACTAAGGACTCCCCTGAAGCTTGTCACCAGTCACCTGCTCCTGCTCTTCCTTCTTCCACTCTCCCTCGTCTTCTAACCTCTAAGAGGACTTTGACCAGCAGTGTTCTGCACAGCCAAATAGCCAGCACGGGTGAGATAGCCCCACTAAGCCTGACCCCCCCACCTTACAACACCCAACAACCCACCCACCCCCTTGTTACCTCTGAAAGTTGCTAACGGGAACTGACATCATTATTGACTCTTCCTCCCTTAATTTCATTTAATGACTTAATTCCACCATAGTGAGTAATGCTAATCAGGCTGTGTAAATATGATCAGAGCAAGAGCGGAAACATATGAGAAGAAGAATTAATGTTCATGTCATTACAGTGATGAAGAACTTAAACTCCAGTAAACCGGTTCCAGAGAAAGGGAGAAAGCTCTTGGGAACGATGAAACTGGGAGATATGAAGTCAATCACCTCTCTGAGAAAATCGGGATTATCAGAGCGACTGACACCTGCTGTATGTACATTCGGGTGTTATCGTTTTAAAAAGAATATTGCATAGAAAATGCTTGCTTTTAGTCTAAAAACCTGAAGCAGTTAATGGTTTTACCTTTGGGTTGAATGTATTTAGGTTGAAAAATACTACTTATTATAATATGTAATATGTATCAAGACTAGGAAGGTAAAATGCATCACCACTTGGACAGTATGTACTGATACAAAAAAGATGTTAATAAATGTGCTGTATCATGTTGTCACCTTTTAGAATAAGATGGTGGTATTACCCACAGAGGAGGCTAACCTATCTGATATTGACTACTTGGTGCCAACTCATGATGAGAAGGGCAGGCCTATAGCTGAATGGAAGAGACAAGTAATGGTGCGGCAGCTGCAAGCTAGACTGCTGGATGATGAAGCCCAAAGAAGGAAGGTCTGTTCTAATATGTTATTCTGTTGTATTCATTTTATCTCATAGCATCTTTTGGATTGAGAATGTCCATATTGTACTTCATGTTCTGAACAGGAGAATGGGAACAGATATACAAAGATGGACAGCTGGAGGTACTCTCAAGCACACAACGCCATACTGGGTCCATTTGGAGAGATGCTAACTGAATATGATCTCATCTACCTGGAGAAGCAGATCCAAAGTGTCTCAATGCAAAAAAACTGCAAGGGCTATGAGATGGAGCTGGCTCGCCTAGTGGAGGAACTCCGGAACATTCTTCCAGCACCCATTGTCAACATTACAGTCAATACTCAGTACAGAAACCCTAACACACAGGTTAAACTGCCTGTGTGGTGTAATCGGATATCTGGCATAGTCATGAGCATGTCCCTGCTTATGACTAACTTGACTGATGAGTCTTCTTCCAAAATGCCTAACTCTGAACTTGTGACTGTCTTCTCTCAAAACCTTGAGAGGCAAAATTCAGCACGGGGACGAAGGGCGGAAATCGAACATGAGATTCAAGAATGTGGAGTATCTGTGAGCAACCTGAAGTCCAACTTTGAGAATAAAGGTCATCCAGTTTCTGAGGATTTGGATAGTACAGAGCTGTGTGTGCAAGAGGAAGAAGTATGTGACAGTGCCTCAATAGGATCCTCAGAACATGATGAGCCAGCAGAGGTGAAGAAAAACGATTCAGCCAGTGACTGTGATGAATTCAACAATGTTATGGAGAGCACTAGCCTACGCAAGGAGCGTATTGTTGTCCTGTTCCTGGGACACTGGAAGAAGTCTGCATATGCTGTAACTTTGAAAAATGCCCAAAGGAAGCTCAGCCTAGACAGTGCTGAGATGCCAGATAGGAGTCAGGTTCAGCGCAAAGCAAGTTTGGATATCTCACCAAAAAAGATGATAGAACATGGGTCTTTGGGCCAGTTCTTAAAGCAGAGAAGTGCCATCAACAAAATGATCGGCAACTGGAGAAGCATGATCTCAATCGTTCCATCTCGGCAAATCCGGAGGCTTAATCGTCAGCAGGCACTTTATTCACCCGAGCAGTTCTTGCCCCGCATGAATGGAGCACCTTTTGAATATGACTCTCTGACACTTGATCTTTTCATGCTTGGTTACTTCCACATCCTTGAGCAGGACCTTTCAGCTGATGAGAGGAAGATGAGGCACCTGCTGTGCTTTGAGGTGTTCGACCATTTGGGCCATTTTAGCTGGGAGACAGTGCGGGATTTCCACAAGGCCGTTATCAAAGATATTGAGGCTGGAAATAGGGAATGGAAGGATGGGTTTGAGGATATTAAGATTAAGTTCTTTAGTGAGGTGCCTCCACAGGTGAAAATTCTGGAGAAGAGCCCAAAGGCAGATATAAGGCCAGTGCCCAAAGTGATTGTTCAGACTCCAACCCCGGATGAGGAAGATACCTTGATGAGAAGTGCAGACTTCAGCAGCTTGACCAATGATGAAATCTGCAAATACATTGACAGAAGTTTTGCCTTTTGGAAAGAAAAAGAGGCTGAGATTTTTGACTTTGAGTAATTCAGAAACTGAATTTATTTTTGTAATCAATTTTAGTTGTAGTTGTAGCCATTTCCAAACCATTTAGCTAAATCTCATGACAGCTACTTGCCTGCCTGTTTTATTCTTTATATATGAATGACCAGATACACACAAATGGTTAGCAGTTTTGGGATCAATACAGGAGTGATGAAGGTCAGCCCATTAACCTAAAGAGCAGGGCCAGTTATGCTCTGTACACCTCAGAGCCATGGATAGTTTTGCATCATTGGAATTTAAACTCATGTTTTTCCAATAACTTACCCCACTTGGTAACTCACTACACATTTCTTTTTGATACATATAGTATGTCTATTGTGTTTACTAGCCAGAAAATGTTTCTTTTTTTCTGTGAATATATGAAATGCCTTGTTGAAATTTTGTTATTTGACTAAAACCCTTTTTAAAACAAGAATGTGGATTCATACTAAACATCGATATTAGTTTAATCTTTCTTCAGGTTTGCTGTGGACATAAGAACAATGTAAAAATAACTTCGCAAAACTCTTTTGTGCTGACAGATTTCACAACAGAATAAAGTACAGAACAATAATAAACTATTTGATAATGTATATGGGCTTTTCTACATAGTTTTTTAAATGTATCACATTATGTTTTACCAGATAAATATACAGTTTGGTTTTAATGATTGTGCTCATTATGTGTACTCAAATTTTATTGGCTACCAGCTGCTATGGTAAGAAACAGGATTAAACAAGTGTGGTCATGCATTTTCCCATTTCCTTTTGAAAGCTGCTGGCCAGATACTGTAGCTACACTAGATATTGAGTTGAAAGCTGATGAAGAGCCTGCTGACGGTTCACTGAAGTAAGAGGAAATCCTACTAGGATGTTAACTAATGCTATTTTAATCATTTTTAGGGGAGCTTTATAACAAGATTGTTTGACAGTAGATTGTGCCTTTAAAATTTTCATCATCACACCAAATGTTTTCCTCTTAATCTGCCAGTGTGACTTACATCAAATGCACCAGACAAGGCATTGGTTTTAAGCAGCATTTTAAGCAGCACAGAGATTTGATCTCTCACGCCATGTACAATGGCACCTGCTGCATTATGGTGCTAATGCTACATAAGCATGCAGACAGGTAAATACAGCTAGCCATTTCAACAGTTTTTTCCAAGTTAATGTGGGCTGAAAGAAATGAGGCAGTGGGCTGTATTTGGTTCACGAGGCTCGATTTGACGTGTCATTTAATGAATGTACTAGAAAGTGGAGAACAGTTGAGGTGACCATTAGAGTGTTGTCGCTAAATCTGACTCTTTAGCATGCTAATGAAGAATTACTTATCATTAGCAGATTTTGTTAGTAGCTGAGCTTATGGCTCTATATTGCCCCCTAGTGGAATAACAGAGACTAACTCTTGTTCAGATCTTTAAATTCAGTTATGATCCACAAGACAAGATCATTTTTGTAATTACTTTGTTTCATTTTTATTCATGTTATATTCATTTGGTGGGGCAGTCACTTTTATCACTTTTATCAGACCCAAGGACTTTTTGACAGCCTCTAATCAATCCTCTAAACCTTTAGAGCTCACATTCTGCTGATAGCTAAGTGTAAACATCATGAAATTATAAACTGGTAACATCTATGTCATTATTTACAATGGAATAAATACTTGTTGAAAAATCAAAGATTTAACTTTTTTTTTTTTCATCAAAGGCTTTCGGTGATTTGGGGGGTGTCTAGACTCACCTGAATAAATACTCTCTTACAAGCTCTTACTTGAATAAATAAGCCACTGGGCTAATTCATTTTATCCTGTGATTAGTGTAAATTGTTTTTTCTTCTCTGATTTCTCTACTGCATCAGGAGTGTGTGCTTATTTCTCTTTAAGAACAGGTGACAGTTCATCCCAGAGAGGTTGGTATCTGAATTTAGAGCCTTACCACTGAACTAAAAATAGCACAGTGGAAGGCAAGTGTGCTGTGAGTTGACAAAAGTGTTCGGTGACCCTGACTTCAGCAAGCAGCAACGAGCATCTTGAATCTTTTAGACTGTTTTTAAAGCAATGTGGGATTTCTGCTTTCATCCAGCAAGGAGGTAAGATCTAAGTTTACTAAGCTATGAGTTTATCCTTCATATGTACAACTACAGAAGATGTTAATACAGAGCTAGTTAGTGTCAGTGTCTGAACTTCATGCTAGCTGTTAGCCGCTACTGAGTAAACAAATAACACACACAGTAAACAAGCAACATGCAACTCTTAAATATCAATTTGACACTGTACTATGCAGATTATAGTTATGAGCCATATAGAGTTTATAAGGAGCCAATTTAGTTTGGATCATGAAAACAAATTCTGACTCATTAAGTCACTCTTCAAACAACAGATTGATGGTGAAAAAACACTTTATAGGTGCAACAAAAACACAATATTTATAAAAACAGGTTGTTTGCTTTTGAAGATTGTGGTACATATCATTCTTTGTTTTTTTGTGAAATTTCCAAATAAAGGCACATTTTCCATTTGAGTGTGTTAATAGAACTTATAGGGGGGGCACGGTGGCTTAGTGGTTAGCACGTTTGCCTCACACCTCCAGGGTTGGGGGTTTGATTCCCGCCTCCGCCGTGTGTGTGTGGAGTATGCATGTTCTCCCCATGCCTCGGGGGTTTCCTCCCCCAGTCCAAAGACATGCATGGTAGGTTGATTGGCATCTCTAAATTGTCCGTAGTGTGTGATTGCGTGAGGGAATGAGAGTGTGTGTGTGTGTGTGCCCTGCGATGGGTTGGCACTCCGTCCAGGGTGTATCCTGCCTTGATGCCCTATGACGCCTGAGATAGGCACAGGCTCCCCGTGACCCGAGTGTAGTTCGGATAAGCAGCAGCCAATGAATGAATGAATAGAACTTATAATTATAAGTGGTGAGAAAATATAAAATGATTATTATTCAACAGCACCTGACAACAACTAATATTTTAATATTTCTTTATATTACAAATAATAAGCCATCATTTTTTAATAATAAAATTGTTGATTGTTTTAATAACTGCCCTGTAGGTTTTGGGACACTAATCTGTAGTTTTCTTTAATTATGCCTGGGATCCTTCATTAACATGGTTGCAACTCAGTTTTCATCAGCTATTTCACATGATTGAACTATTGTCAAAACCTTGGTAAGTATGTCCTTTTGTAGCCTTTGTATTGTTCTATGTAACTGTGCAAGAACTTGACACCAGGGACTATGCTTGCCAATACTGCTTGGACCCCGTGGATTGCTGCTTACAGTTATATTTGCTTTTTGAGTCTGTACTGTCAAAAGGTTTCCTTTTCAAACAGGTTACCAATAGATAAAGAAATGAGAATGTAATCTACATTGCAGGACAACCTGTAAGCCGTATTGTTCTGTCCTGTCCAGCAATAAAACCCTTTAACATTTACCCATTGTCATGACTTCATTCCTTTATTTGGTTGTCTTTACTGGATCACATCGGGATAGAATTTGCACTGATCATTACAAGGCTTTAATACTGTATTATTATGTCTGTAAATGGTTAAGTGTAATACAAGTCTCATCTCTTCCTATGCAGATAAATATTTCACAAAAGAGTTTGTTGGGTTGCAACCCATTGAGACCACTGGACCATTGGTCACTGGATCAAAGTGTCATCATGGTGCGTAATGTGGATGACCTGGACTTTTGCTTGTCCTCTCACTCACAAAGCATGTTGGAGGGACTACGTTCTCTCTGTTCCAACCCCAATCTCGTGGATGTGACTTTAAGTGCTGGTGGAAGAGACTTCCCTTGCCACCGGGGTATCCTGGCTCTCTGTAGCCTTTACTTTCACTCTATGTTCTCAGGTGACTTTGTGGAGAGTATAGCTACACGGGTAGAGCTTCATGATGTGGATCCTGATGTGCTTGCCACCCTGCTGGACTTTGCTTACACTGGAAAACTCACTATCAATCAGAGAAATGTGGAGGGCCTGATATGCACATCAAGTCAGCTTCAATTCCAGACAGTGCGAGCCGTCTGTAGTCGATACCTGCAGCACCAGATAGATGCTAGTAACTGCCTTGGCATACAAGAGTTTGGAGAGATCCATGGTTGTCCTGAGGTTGTGGCTAAAGCCAAAGCATTTCTTTTGGAGAACTTTGAGGCAGTGCAACAGCATGAGGAATTTCTGCTGCTGGAAAAGGATAAGCTAGTGGCCTGTCTAAATGATGAGGGTCTGAAGCTGCGGAATGATTCTGCTCGAGCTGAGGCAGCACTTGCCTGGGTCAGACATTGCAGTGACAGCCGAATCTGTCACCTGCCAGAACTACTGAGACTGGCAAGACTACCTCTTCTGCCCGAATCCTACCTTATGGAAATCCTGTTGAAAGACCCTCTAGTTCAGGATTCCCCAGAATGCAAAGAACTGCTGGAGGCTGTTTCCGAAGAGGTTAGTTATCTCTTTGTGTCTTACATATATCAAGCACACCCAGTCCAAAACACTGCAGGGCCAGTTTCTATGTGTCTTGTTGAATCTAAATCTGTGAAGTCCTTTGTTTCAGAAAATTAATATAACACAAGGCGAGTCAGCACAGAGTCCTTTCCGAAATACGCCTCACAACCTACAGGAAGTGTTGTTTGTGTTGGGTGGCCGCTCCCTAGATGACTCTGATGAAGAAGACGAGGAGGAAGATGGTGAGAGACAGATCAGGAGTCATCCTAGGAACTGTGCCTTCTACAACACAAAGCTCAGTAAGTGCAGCCTTTCTCACTGACTTGCTTAGGCTTATTGATATAAAAAACATGAAAAACTGAACAATTACTAATTGTCTGTTCTTTTGTTCACAGATCAATGGCAACAGCTACCAGATTTTCCCAACTACAATAAGTGGGGTTATTCTATTGTCTCTTTAAACAATGATGTGTATGTTACAGGTAAACAGGAATTAAACATAAAATTGCTTTCTGGTGTATTGTGATGCCTTGTAAAAGAAAGAGGAAAGAAGTAAGATCAGGAGGGCTTTTAAGAATATTTATAGAAACTAGACCTTTTGGAAAAAAGATCAAGCAAATGTATAGTTTCCCTCCTCATATTTGAGTGCTACATTATATGTATCAAACATCATCCCCATAAAGGATTTGGAGAGTATAATAAAAAATGTCCTGTGACTATAAAGAAAATCTCTCTGAGAGTCTTATAAGAACTGGAACCACTTAGGAATTATGAGGGTTACTAAACACACTTGCTAATGGAACACCTAGCTTTTCAAAGCTTTATAAGAGATATATTAAAATCTCTTCCACCTGCAAATTGCCTATACCGCTCATTTTCCTCTTTATTGTTATAGAAGTCTTTGTTTTAGCTCTTTGGAATTTGAATAAGCTGCCAAAACAAAGCTAACATTATTTCCTAAGAGATATCCAGTATACTTGAAAAAAAAAAAAAGTCTCTTCATGACTTCTATATTTTCTCTTTTCCAGGAGGATCGAGAGGTTCCCAGTCCAATACCTGGTCAACCACAGAGACCTGGAAGTATATCACTTGTGAAGGGAGGTGGGTTACAGTAGCACCCATGCTGAGGCCCAGAACTAACCACTCCTCTGCAGCACTAAATGGAGAGATTTATGTCATTGGAGGTGAGAAAATAATAGAAATAAGTAGTAACAGTTGCAGACTGCATTTAAAAGCTAACTTCTGTAGAAAATCTGCACCTTATTTTCTCTCTTGGGCACAAAGAATTTATAGTAAGTGTTGTTTTCTATAACTGACTTACTGAGAGAGCAATAACTCATCTATTCGATTATCCTATAATGTTTGAAAGTGTTTTGTTGTATTTACAGGCACAATGATGGACACTGTAGAAGTAGAACACTATGACCCATACATTGACAGCTGGGCTCTAACAGCTCATGCAGTGAAATATGTGACCAACTTCACAGCCACTGCATGTCTGGGGAAGCTGTATGTCATAGGCTCCTGCGCTGTGAAATATAATGCTCTGACTCTGCAGTGCTACAACCCTGTCATAGGTAAGAATCACCAAGGACCATAAACTGTTTATAGCTTCAACAACTAGAGAAGAACACCAGGACAGAAATCAACATGTCAGAAGTGAAGTAAATAAAATAAATACAGATCTAATAACCCCTTTTTTATTTTTATTTTGGATCAATACCAATACCAGAGCTCTGAGTATTGACTGATACAAATACAGGTTCATTACCCTGTGATCTGTGTTGTGTTACTCAGCATTAACAGGTGTTAAAATACATCAGTGAATCAAATCAGAAAATATGTCAAATCATTAACTCATTCAAGACCAATATAAAGTTTTAGGTCAGTTCTCACCCAATGATAATATTAGTACCAGTAAATTCCTATTAAAATTCGATATAATCTTTTGCTCCTCTTTGTTAGCATCAGTATGTTCTTATCTCCTATGTCCCATCCCCAAGATTTTCTTGCAGTCAACATGTATACACAGCTTTAACTCAGGTTAAACCTGTTTACAACAGGTTGATGCTGTAGAGCTGTCACCTATTTGAAACTGTACACAAAATTGGTTGCAATCAATAGGAAGACAGCATAAGATTATGATGCAAAACTCACGGGACATCTACAAATAAGACAAAGGCATTGGTGAAACATAAACAAAACATGCTAATGAACAGACAATTGTCCTTATCTCTGTGTGAAGAGTGTGACGTAACCTTGATGTGAAAACCTTTTAAGCTGCACAGTCTAAAACTGGCTTTAATGTGTGATTTTATTTGCCATTTGATTTTTTTTTCCAGATAGTTGGAGTATCGTCTGCTCTCCATTTATCCCAAAGTACTTATCTTCTCCTCGTTCTATTTCTATGGATGGGGTCATCTATCTGATAGCAGACAACACCAAGAAAGTGTATCTGTATGACCCAGATGCTAACATGTGGCAGAAGGCGAGGGTTTTTTGTTTTGTTTTTTGATTTTTAACAAAAAACATTTGCAGTTTGCAATGAAATATTCCATTTTTACTTACAACATCAGTACTAATAGACACTGGCTTATGGTATAGTAGCCTTTAAGAGTCTGTACTGCTGATTGAAAGGATGTGAGTTCAAATAACAGGACTTCAAAAAGGCCACTGTTGGTCTATGAGAAAGAACCTTAATTGTAATCACTTTGGATAAAAGCATCTGTCAAACAATTAAATTAATTTATTATTCATTATATTATCAGTATTATTCAGAACATTCAAAAACTTGTTTATTCTCCATCTGGTTGCAAGTGCTTTGTTAAAACATTTGAGAATCTAAAAATCTCAGTGTAATGTCTTGGACTTCCTCAGGTGCAGTTCCTGCACAAACTCCATGAGAATGGAGGTTTGGTGGTTCTGGGGGAGCAGCTCTATGTGACTGGAGGCCACTGGAAAGGAATGGAGGGAGATTATGGTGTGGAAGTGGAGGTGTACAACCGAGCATCCAACTCCTGGAGGGTGGAGTGTTTCCTTCCCAGGCTATGGTACTACAGCGGCTGCTGTTCGATCTTCCTTGACACGTCCCAGTGGCCTGAGCTCTTTCCTGAAGAGACATAATGGGATGCAGTGATATGAAGCTGTTCAGTTATACTGTAAGCTCAACCAGAATAAGCTTAGCTCAGCTATCCTGACTTTTTTATTGTTTTTTTGTTTTTTTTAAGATACAGAAAATGTCTTGCAGTAGAAAAATGCACCTTCAAAGAGAAAATTCAAGTAGAAAATTGCATTTTTCTGCCATTCTTTTTGTTGCTGTTGTTTGATAGTTTTTAATGCTTTGTGTATTGATGATATATTTTGAATTATTTACAACACTGACTATTGGGAAAGTTGGAAAATATATTTCTTGATCTACATGATTTCACAGAATAGGTTCAGAGACTAGAACATATAGCTATATCTAATAATATTTAAAAAAAAAAAAAACATGTCTAAGGCACTATGGTCCAAAATGCAAGCCATGTAAGCCTCTTACTAACAGCAAATTTGTCATGAAATTGTTATTCTAGCCATGTAGAAGTATACAATAGAATGGAGTCGCATTCTCTTAGCCTTTGGTGTGAAGCCACAGACAGCATCATATACAACCATCGATAGGAAGTGCAAAAGTTGACAACACAATACATTGTATAATAAATACAAAAATTAGGACAGATGGTAAATTTAGACATTGCAGACAATGCAGTTGGTGTGTAATGAGAAAAGTATTATCACCACTAGCAGCATATATGTTAAAGAAATGTAGTTTTATTAGTTATTATTAGACATAATGTAGTACAACCCCTGTTGAAAAATTCAGCTTGTTCTGACCAGCTACCAAAACACAGTCTAAGCTTGCCATATTGTTAGATGTTAGAACATGAATGCTAGTTGTCAGGGATTACTTGCAAAAACAGAAGCAATTATTTTCCAAGATTCTCCAAGATGTCTAGAAAATCTTGTACTCTGTCACACTAAATATTGGCTTTGTTTAGTTTAGTGCTGTTTATTGCATTTTATGTAGAAAATCTTTTATTGCTTTGCTTTTGAAGGCATCTTTGTTTTACAGCATTTCTGTGATATACACACTATATAATGCACTTGCTGTATATACTATATATACAGCATAGATATTTATATATATATATATATATATATATATATATATATATATATATATATATATATATATATACAGTAGTGTGAAAGTCCTGATTTCTTATATTTTTGCATGTTTGTCACACTTTAATGTTTCAGATAATCAAACACATTTAAATATTAGTCAAAGATAACACAAGTAAACACATCATGCAGTTTTTAAATGAAGGTTTTTATTATTAAGGGAAAACAAAATCCAAAACTACATGGCCCTGTGTGAAAAAGTGTTTGCCCCCTAAGCCTAACAACGGGTTGGTCCACCCTTAGCAGCAACAACTGCAATCAAGCGTTTTCCATAACTTGCAATGAGTCTGTTACAGCGCTGTGGAGGAATTTTGGCCCACTCATCTTTGCAGAATTGTTGTAATTCAGCCACATTGGAGGGTTTTCGAGCATGAACCACCTTTTTAAGGTCATGCCACAGCATCTCACTCGGACTGAGGTCAGGACTTCTCCCCCGATCGCTCAGTTTGGCCAGACGCCCCGCTCTAGGAAGAGTCCTGGTGGTTCCAAACTTCTTCCATTTATGGATGATGGAGGCCTCTGTGCTCATTTGGACCTTCAATGCTGCAGAAATTGAAGGTCCAAATGTATCTTCTGTACCTTCTGTACCCTTCCCCAGATCTGTGCCTCGATACAATCCTGTCTCGGAGGTCTACAGACAATTCCTTGGACTTCATGGCTTGGCTTGTACTCTGACATGCACTGTTAATTGTGGGACCGTGTGTGCCTTTCCAAATCATGTCCAATGAACTGAATGTACCACAGGTGGAGTCCAATCAAGTTGTAGAAACATCTCAAGGATGATCAGTGGAAACAAGATGTACTTGAGCTCAATTTTGAGTGTCATGGCAAAGGCTGTGAATACTTATATACATGAGATTTTTTGGTTTTTTATTTTTAATAAATTTGCAAAGATTTCAAACAAACTTCTTTCACAGTGTCATTACGGGGTATTGTTTGTAGAATTTTGTGGAAAATAATACATTTAATCCATTTTGGAATAAGGCTGTAATATAACAAAATGTGGAAAAAGGAAGCGCTTTGAATACTTTCCGGATGCACTGTACAGTGGTGTGAAAAAGTGTTGGCCCCCTTCCTGATTTCTTATATTTTTGCATGTTTGTCACACTTTAATGTTTCAGATAATCAAACAAGTTTAAATATTAGTCAAAGATAACACAAGTAAACACATCATGCAGTTTTTAAATGAAGGGTTTTATTATTAAGGGAAAACAAAATCCAAAACTACATGGCCCTGTGTGAAAAAGTATTTGCCCCCTAAGCCTAATAACTGGTTGGGCCACCCTTAGCAGCAACAACTGCAATCAAGCGTTTTCGATAACTTGCAATGAGTCTGTTACAGCGCTGTGGAGGAATTTTGGCCCACTCATCTTTGCAGAATTGTTGTAATTCAGCCACATTGGAGGGTTTTCGAGCATGAACCACCTTTTTAAGGTCATGCCACAGCATCTCAATCGGATTGAGGTCAGGACTTTGACTAGGCCACTCCAAAGTCTTCATTTTGTTTTTCTTCAGCCATTCAGAGGTGGACTTGCTGGTGTGTTTTGGATCATTGTCCTGCTGCAGAACCCAAGTTCGCTTCAGCTTGAGGTCACAAACCTACCGATGTATCAGTCTGGAAAAGGTTATAAAGAGATTTCTAAAGCTTTGGGAATGCCGCGAACCACAGTGAGAGCCATTATCTACAAATGGCGAAAACATGGAACAGTGGAGAACCTTCCTAGGAAGGTTCTCCAAAATTACCCCAGGAGCGCAGCGACAACTCATCCAGGAGGTCACAAAAGACCCCACAACAACATCCAAAGAACTGCAGGCCTCACTTGCCTCAGTTAAGGTGAGTGTTCATGACTCCACCATAAGAAAGAGACTGGGCAAAAATGGTTTCCATGGTAGAGTTCCAAGACAAAAACCACTGCTGAGCAAAAAGAACATAAAAGGCTCGTCTCAGTTTTGCCAGAAAACATCTTGATGATCCCCAAGACTTTTGGGAAAATACTCTGTGGAATGACGAGACAAAAATTGAACATTTTGGAAGGTCTGTGTCCCATTACGTCTGGCGTAAAAGTAACACCACATTTCACAAAAAGAACATCATACCAACAGTAAAATATGGTGGTGGTAGTGTGATGGTCTGGGGCTGTTTTGCTGCTTCAGGACCTGGAAGACTTGCTGTGATAAATGGAACCAAGAATTCTGCTGTCTACCAAAAAATCCTGAAGGAGAATGTCCGGCCATCTGTTTGTGACCTCAAGCTGAAGGTTGTGACCTCAAGTTGATTATCTGAAACATTAAAGTGTGACAAGCATGCAAAAAAATAAAAAATCAGGAAGGGGGCCAACACTTTTTCACACCACTGTATATATATATAATATATATATATATATATATATATATATATATATATATATATATATTGTATATACATCTCTCTCTATATATATATACACTCCTGAACAAAATCTTAAGACCAAGGAAAATACTACAAGTATTCACACTTCGCATTGGTGGATTGTAACCAGGTTGTAAGAACTGCTTCAAAATGTCAAAAGGAGCGAGAGACAAAAAAACAGAGATTGGCAATTTATTGAAAACTGCATTTAAACTCAAACAGGCTGTTCATCAGCTGATCAAAAGTTTAAGACCATAGCCCAAATATACCCACAACAGAACTTAAAGTTTCAAAAAAAGGACTCAGTAGTGAGTAGCCCCACCGTTCTTTTTGATAACTTCAAACACTCGTTTCGGCATGCTTGATGCAGCTGTTTCCAGGAGGCTGGTGGGAACGTTGCTCCATGTGGTGAAGATGGCTTCACGAAGGGCATCCACAGTCTGGAACTGACGTCTGTTTTTGTAAACTGTCCTTGCCATCCATCCCCAAACATTTTCAAGGGGATTTAGATCAGGGGAACACGCAGAATGGTCCAGAAGTACAACATTATTGTCCTGGAAGAAGTCCTTCATCAGGCGGGCGTTGTGAACTGCAGCATTGTCCTGTTGAAAGACCCAGTCATTACCGCACAGACGAGGGCCCTCAGTCAAGAGGGATGCCCGCTGCAACATGTCCACATTGCCAGCCACCGATTGACGCCCCTGCACAATGTGAAGCTCCATTTTCCCACTGAAGGAAAAAGCACCCCAGATCATGATGGAGCCTCCTCCACTGTGCTGCGTAGAAAACATCTCCAGTGGGATCTCCTTGTCATGCCAGTATTGTTGGAAGCCATCAGGACCATCCAGGTTAAATTATTTCTCGTCCGAGAATAAAACTTTCTTCCATCTTTCAATGTCCCATGTTTGGTGCTCCCTTGCAAATTCCAAATGGGCAGGTTTGTGGTGTGGGAGGAGACATGGCTTTTGAAGACGTTTTTTGTTCTTTAAGCCCTTCTCTCGCAGATGCCGTCTTATGGTTATTGGGCTGCAGTCAGCATTAGTAAGGGCCTTAATTTGGGTCGAGGATCGGCCTGTGTCTTCACGGACAGCCCGTCATATCCTCCGGCTCAGTGCAGGTGAAATTGTTTTGGGTCTACCACTTGATTTTTTTGTCCCATAACTCTCAGGATCTTTTAAGAAATTTAAAATGACTGTCTTACTGCGTCCAACCTCAGCAGCCATGGCACGTTGTGAGAGCCCTTGCTTGTGCAGATCATTAATCCTGCCACATTCAAAAACAGAAAGCCTTTTTGCTTTTGCCATCAGGAGATCATGACAGTGTGACTGTCTGAAGGACGATGACATTAAAGCCATATTTTTGCACAGATTTTAACTTGTAAAGGCTATGGTCTTAAACTTTTGATCAGCTGATGACCAGCCTGTTTGAGTTTCAATGCAGTTTTCAGTAAATTGCCTACTCACTATTGTTTGCCTCTTGCTCTTGTTTCTTCTTTTGGCATTTTGAAGAAGTACTTACAACCAGGTTACAATCCACCAGTGTGAAGTGTGAATACTTGTAATATTTTCCCTGGTCTTAAGATTTTGTTCAGGAGTATATATATATAATATATATATATATATATATATATATATATATATATATATATATATATATATATATATATATATATATATATATATATATATATATTGCACTGCATATACTTTTATACATATACATATACTTTTATGTAGTCAGTCATTGTGCTTGATATAATATGTACTGCGGATGATTAATTTTTCTTTCATAAACTATTGTTTTATATTTAAGATTTTGCTTGGTCTTTAACATTTGTTTATTGTTCTTCGGAAATAAATTCAGTCAATTTAAACGTCTTGGAGATTATTAACCTGAACAGGAATGCAGTACAGACGCGCGCGTGTGTGTGTGTGTGTGTGTGTGTGTGTGTGTGTGTGTGTGTGTGTGTGTGTGTGTGTGTGTTGCACGCGAACTCGCTGGCGTCTTCGTAACCACGGAAAACGAAAGCTAGCGTTTGAGTATCTTAGCAACCGCCCGGGAGCGTTCGGTTTCCATGCCAACCGAGGAGCTCCGCCTGGACGTCTGCTGTGATTGCAGTTGCTTCCGAAAGTTTTTTTTAAACTTTTCCTCATTTATCGTGGACAACTTTTATTTGCATTTGAATGAAACTGTTTACTTTGTACTTGTGCTAGTTTGTGTAGCCACATTTAACTCCAAAACAACGTTCTAACACAGCTGCTCGCGTGGTTAGATTGCAAAAAAAAACAACAAAAAAAAACTTGCGCGTTAGTTTAACTTCATCCAAAGGTCATTTTCCACATGAACTGTGAAGGGGAGTCGTCGGCCGGACTGGCGGCTGTTATTCAGGTGCGTGCTTTTAATTCAAGGAGTGCATTCTTGAGCAAATAAACGCAGGTATGTTATTGCATCGGTGCCTGATTTAAGTCATTGACTATGTGTTCTTGCAAGAGAAGAGAGCTGGCGATATTACACCCAAGTAAGTCGAGCGAAAGGTCAACTGTAGTGTACTGCAGAACTAGTACAGTTTAAATGCACTTAACTGTAAAAAAACAAAAAAACAAGATCCACTGATTGCCAACATACACTAACCCTGCACTTTATTAGGAACATTGGTACACCTTCACATTCGTGCAGTTATCTAAACAGCCAATCATGTGGTAGCAGAACAATACAGAAAATCACACAGATACAGGTCAAGAGCTTCAGTTAGTCTTCACATCAAACAGAATCAACAAAAAGTGTGATTTCTGTGACTGACTGTATCATTGTTGCTACTAGGAGATGGGCCAGTTTAAGAATTTCAGAAACTTCTGATCTCCTGGGAGAGCTTACTCTAGAGAGATTGCGTGAGTGACAGTTCTTTGGGTGGTTCAAGCCAGATTGGTTCAAGCTGCCAGGAAGTATATAGAAAATTAAATTATTCTTTATATCCATGGTGAGCAGAAAAGCATCTTAGCATGTGCAAAACATCAAACCTTGATTTGGATGTGCTACAACAGCAGAAGATCACACTGGGTTTCACTCTGATCAGCAATTTACAGCAACCTAGTGCCATGATGAGCACAGGGTGATTTAGTCTGCACTCATATTAGCCTCAGATTCTTGTTTTTTGAGATGCTTGTCTATTCACCATGGTTGTAAAGAGTGCTTATTTTAGAGTAACCACAGGCTTCCTGTCAGGTCATATGACAAATGAAAGGAAAAAAAACTTCCCCATTGTCCCCTTTGAGAGAAAGGTCACTGCAAATCAATAGAAATATGTTTTTATATCCATTCTTTATATGATCTTATTTATCCTATGATTAAGCAATCCTAATAGGAGTGATTTCTTCCGAAATGATCTTACCTCTATGCATAGGCCACAGAGTGCTCACTGAACTGTTTGTTAAACAGCTTCACAATCACCAGATCTCAGCTCAATAGAATACTTATGGAAATTTTTTGAACAATGTCTTTTATAACAGCACTCTTCACCACCATCAACAAAGCACCAAATGAGAGAACTGTGTCCATCACATTTAGGGTACTGCATAGTGCTAAGCATTTGTACTATGAAAGGTACATATTCATACTTTTTATTTTGAGAATGCTTGAATTGCACAATACCTTGTGTAATGCAAGTGGATTCTAGAAGCTAATCATAAAAATGTTATTAGATTATAAATAGTCAGTAGCTACTGAAACACATAGTGAGTTAAAAGAGCAGTGTGTAATTTTGCACACTAAGAACGTTCTTATTCCTTTCAGCCGATCACGCTGTTTCTGTCTTGTAAGTTGTCTTGTTAGTTGTCTTTTAAGGAAAAGAGGCAGAGCTTGCTTCCTTCTGGAGGTGGAGCTAATTTAATGTCTGGAAAATCTGGACAGAAACCTTAAATAGACTTAAAGAGACTATGCATTGCATGCAATGTTATTACACAGTTACCACAGTTTTTCTAAGGTATCTAAGATGGGTAATAACCAATGAGTAGGACATTTTAACTACTCTGAACTACTAGTTACTTAGCAAGTATGTTAGTAGTAGTCCATAATTATCTATGCAGTAATTATTTGAGTCTTAATCAGTATTTTTTATAGTCACTTTTATAATAACTACTGATCACTCTAACAATATTTCCCCATCCTTTTGTTCCTCCTGGACATCTACTACCTAAAATACCTTATTCCTATACTTGTTGATATATACGTTATCCAATACTTGATGATGTTTCAGAAACTAGAGGAATCCCTGCTCAACCCAGATAGCAGCAATGAGGAGAAAGCCTTCACTGTACAAAGTGATGATGTGGAATCCTTTACCACACCAGTTCCTGCCCTTATACGGCAGATCATCACCCGAAACCTGGCAGATGGGTCTTCAGGTATGAACTTACCTTACCTGTTACATAACAGCAGAGAATATGGGGGAATGCATATACAGTATATTCTGACCTTTCTTGTAATGCACTACTTGTTTCAGGTGCTGCTGCTGGTGAGGTCAGTGTACTGGAAGAGAATCGGCATCTTAAGGATCTGCTTTCACAGGCCCGTATGGACAGAGACCAGCTGCTCAGCAAGCAGGCTGTTTTAACCAACAGGGTAGGAACATGTACACATATCCTCATCCACATGTTCAATCAGTGCATTCACTTCCACTGACTTAGAATAAGCCAAACTACTCTAAGCAAGTTACAGGATCAATAAAGAAAATCCTCAAGGAGCAGGGGTGTGCTTTCTCATCTTCTATTTTGTCTGGCTGAAAGTGGCTTTCTGTCTGTGACTAATCCATAACAAATGGTATTTAAACATGTACAAAGAGCCACCTTGAACAAGGTTCTTTTGAGGAAAATGAGTAATATTCCTTTATTTACACTCAAATGATGGTGATATTATTGGAAAATAATTAACAGCAGGGCAGTGTGAGGTGTTATATCAAACCAAAGTTTCATCTATTAACATTTTTTTAATACTTATTAATTAAGAACATGTCACTTTTAGATTCTCTTACCAATCTCCCTTTATTTTCTCTCAACTAGTAAATGAGACAAGCCCACAGCTTGTCATAGCTTGTCAGGAGAAAACCCGAAAGCACAAAGCTCTCTATCCTGAAGACTTATAGAGAAAAATAGAAACAGAATTTCTGCACTGTTCAGCTTATAATAATAACAAAGTGCTGACACTGGAGACTCCTTCCCAACCTTCTGACCATTCAGAATCAAGCAATCAGTAGTATTCAAATGGGTCTATAAATTAATAGATGTTTAATTTTCATATTTAATTTGATATTGATCAAGGTGAAACTGTTCAACAAATTGAGCCATTGCAAAAATATTGATGCATTTCTTTAAACTCTGAGTGTGTTAATATGAAGGTTTGGCCCTGTGTGCTTAATCTAGAGCTTTTTAGCATTCTGGGCAATAAACAATCTTTTAAATAGCTTTAATATACATGATGACTGCATCCCTTTATACAGTGTATGTATAAAGATATGTTAAGCATCTGTTAAAACCCATGTGTTAAAACAGTACTTGCATTGTATTCCACATGCAGGTTAGTTTGCTGTAGGTAAATCATGGATTTGATAGACAGTGGTAGAAGTGTCATCTAAAAGGCCTTTTTATTCTCTCTTTATTCAGGGTAAGTCCGTTGAGAATGTTTATCACATGTTTATCTATTTTACAAGGTTTCCCCCATGAAAACAGTGGTTGTATTCTGACACTCATCTGCTGCACGCTGCGGGATGTTCTGAGGCCTGTAGTGTTTAAATATAATCAAGCTTTCTGTCTCCATGTTCAGTTATGTGTATGAGAAAGGAGGAAACCCTCTCATTAATACTATGAAAAGAAAGAGAAGCCATGTGGATTTTATCATTACTTGTCCTTTGGTATTTCACTATTAAGTGCTGGTGATGTGTTTGCCATGAGCATGAAGTAGTGATCAAGGAAAGAAGTCACAGAGCTTCTCTGTCAGAAAGAGGGAGTAACGGAGAGCCTTGTGGCTTAGAAATGGAATATGTGCACAGCAAACACTTCGCTCTTTCCAAAGTGGGGAAGCCCATTTGGAGGTTTTTGATAAACAAACTGAGCAGTAAATGGCCCTGTGAAAAAACTGGGTCACGCTAAACAAAATGTATTTACTTCTGTTTTAACACATTTGGATTCAATATGGCAACTTAGCAGGACCTGAACATTTCTTGTGAAAATTACTGTTGTAAGCTATAATGGTCATAAAACTGATTTATTTCAGATTTTATAGGGGTTACATTATGAACGAATTGAAATCTGTTCCTAAGATTATTTGTTTGAGGTTAAAATCAAAGTTCTGTATAATGTGAGTGATTCTTTTGATTAACTCTATGTTATTGACTGTTCCAGGGCTTCATCAAACCAAATCTGATTGGCCAGAAGGTGTTGATTCATTTTGTTCTAATAGTCACAGCTCTTTTAGAAGGACCTGCAGTTTTAGTGCTCCACAAAATGTAATAAACAGAAATAACGTTACTTAGGAAAGACAAAATGTCTACTTGATGCGTATTCTGTAAGTTTTCTATCAGGAGACATTTTATAAAAAAATTAAGGAAGGAGTCTCCATTCTTTTGTAATGGTCAGTATGTTTTCCTCCACATGAAAGTCTTCAGGACAGAAGACTTGCACTTTTTTCTTTCTTAGTAATGTTATAAGCTACATTTTTTTTGTCTTATTATCTTCAAGAGAGAGAAAAAAGAAAGCATGGAGATGGAAAGACTAGACAGACTACTGTAACTTAAGTGATAAAAGGCACTAACTTATCTCCCTAATGCTCCACTGATTTGCTTCACTTAGATGTGATTTTCAGAATAAAAATCATTTGAGATTTGTTCCATGTGACACTCAAAATGATATGAAAATGTTGGAAATTAATAAGATATGTAGAACAACAAAAACTAAATACAGTTTTTATGAATGCAATATTCTGATACTGACAATAGTTGATCAATAAAGATAGACACTATACATTGAAATATTTTTCATATATTGCAATGTATTAAGACCACTGTGATTTAAAATTAAAATAAAAAAACAATGAAATTAAATAAAATAAAAAATATACTTTAGCTTGAACTTTTCAAGTATTTTACTGTACATTCTTCTCACATACACTATATTCATTGGCATGTAAATAACATTTATAACATTAACTCATTCTTGAGTTATAATTCTTTATGCTTCAAAATTCATTTTAAAGGTGTTACTTTTATTCTGTGAGGGGAGATGGTGACTTATTGGCTAGCATGTTTGGATTGCACTTCCAGAGTCAGGGTTTGATTCCTGACTCTGCCCAGTGTGCATGCTCTCCTTGTTTTTTTTATGGCTTTCTCTGTTTTCTTCCCCAATTCCAAAGCCATGAGCTGTAGGCTGATTAGCATCTTTAAATTGTTGTGGCCTGTGACTGTGTGTTGGCACCCGGTCCATGGTGCCCCCCTGGGATAGGCACCAGGTTCCCCATCACCCTGTGTAATGTAAATGGTACATTTTAATGTAAGACACAAGATATGTGTACCTTAGTGCATCCTAATTTTTGATTTTCATGAAGTCTTTCTTAACAGACTTCCACTCGTTCCCATTCTTTGGGAATCTTGCATCTGCTTGGCTCCCTTTTGCTTCCCTCAAACTCTGGATGTCATTTTGGAGGCGAGTGAAAGAAGGTCGCCGGTCACCTCTCCTGGGACTGTGGAAGAAACAGCTCATTTTTCATGGGCCACAAAGCTGCTGTTTGTGATAACAGTGGCTGCTTTTTGCTGCCTAAGCTTTTGATGAACGGCAATGCTGCACATTGCTGCTGGAGTTTATTTTAGGCTCTGTGCTATAATTAAAATTAAAATAGTCTGCCTGGTATAAATAGATTGTTTATTTTATTTATTTATTTATTTATTTATTTATTTATTTATTTTTATTTATTTATTTATTTTGTTTAGGGCCAGGATAGAAGTTGGACTGTGTTATTGAGTATGAAAACATGTTTTACCTCTTAAACTTTATCCACTGTAGGGACTTTGAGTCCAGCCTTTATATTTCTCTTACACAGGAGACTCTACATTGTGACATTATGGATGTTTAGAGTCACATGGCTGATTTGCAACAACACACACTTGCCAGAAGTGTGTGTTCTGACCATGCTTCCACCCTGTTAAGAGCATTATAACATTAACTTCTGGCATCTTGGCAGTGCACTCATGCACTTATGTTAACACACTTCAGCATGCAAAGCCCTAGAGAAACATACTGTGGTGAATGCCTTCTTTTAGTAGCATGACTGATGCTAACGTTTCAGTATGTGGTGGGCCATCTAAGCTTACATGCTTTCCTCTTACATGAAGCTCCCAGGACTGCCATTTCCATGGACATTGCCTCCCAGTGCAACAGGAGCCACTTCATTTGTTATGTTCGGTGTGTCTGTAGAGCAGCATAACACAGCTGGAATGTACCATCAGGAACCAGAACCTTATAATTGTCATTAGTGGTTTCTCAGTATCCCAATTTTATCTTGTTCAGGGATGAATTGTTTATTTTATTGTTTCTATTATATTTAGAGATATTTATATGTTCATATATTTATATAATGTTATTGTTTATTATATAGTTTTACACTAATGTCATATTTATTGCTATTTAAAAAGTTACCATGGAAATGCACTGTAATGAAAGGGGTCAAATCACTGAGAGATTCTGCATCTTCTGGTGTATATGGAGCTCTTTTTTCTCTCTTCACATGAACTCACATGTGTATGTGGCCAGATACAGCAAGGGGAAATGAGGGAGTTTCCTTCAGGGATTGTTCCTTTATAAATCTCTGCAGTCTGTCATAGACTCATCTTAGTGAAAATATCTGTCCTTGACTGATGTTAGTGCATTGGTAGGGCTGTAGTCAAAACCACCATTGTCAAGTACAAGACCAGGACTAACTAAGATCAAGTCATAAATCAAAAGTCTTAAGGGGGTAGAATCCAAGTTGTGTTCAAGTTCAGTACAAAGTCAAGATCAAGACCAACTCTTTTTCAAGCCCAAACCTTTGCTTCAACTAGATGGCTTCATTCACGCCAGTGATTAGGCTATATTTTCTAGAAGAAGGACTTACTCCTTGTCAGACTTTGTGCTTGTAAAAATAAAAGTCACCACAAACATTAATTTTACAAACTCTCATATGAGACCAAGAATATATTCAGTGAGATGAGATTGATGCCCAAGATCGAGGCAACTCCATGCAAAAATAGCATTAAGTCCAATCCAAATCCAAGTCATTACAGAAAACTGGACGCATTTGAGTCCAAGTTCCACAACCTTATGTATTGGTGATAGTTCAGCTGTTAAGCCCTGTTGAACCCTTGAGTAAGACCGTTGGAAGAAAACTGCATGCTGAAACACATTAAATGTGTTTATATTGAAATATTAGTGATTCTGGTGATAATTTATTGGCTGGTGCTATATTAATGTTATTCCTGTGAGAAGTTAAATAGTTGCCTGCCATGGTGAAGTCACAGAGAGACACTGCTAGCACAATTCAAACATAAGGGATCATAGCCAGGTTTAGTTGTTAGTGCCTAAAAATAAAGAAGCAAGAGCATTTTTTTACACTCTCCGTTTTCCAGTAACATTCCATGTCATAATAATGAGAAATACAACATAGAATTAATGGACTTTAAAGCTGGATTTAAATTTCCAGCATTCAAAATAATTCTATATAAATTAAGTCAGAGGTTGGGCTCAGATGATTAATGAGGTGAGAGGGCTGATGTGACTAGAAGAACTAAAGCACTGTTGCTTTGCACTGTTAAGGTAAAGATAAAGTGAGAGCTAATTTAGTCCACTATCAGCAGGTTGTCGCACAACATTGTGGGTGACTGTTAACCAAAGTGAAAACAGACAAACATGTTGAAGAATTTAAAAAATAAAAAATACAACATAAAAAAAACCAAAATAAAACATTTATGGCATTTAAGAACACTTTTTAAATATAAAGATTAACATGCAAGTGTATTATAAAGTGTTTGGAAGATGGGCTGGTTTTGAAATTCTCTCTGTTTCGGTGTGCTGTACAGTATATGAAACATACATGAAACATGGCTCATTTGTACCTTTCACCATCATAAGTCATTTGTATTTCAGAAGGTTGTCTGACTTTGACACTAAGGTCATCTTGCACAATTTGTGATAGATTATTTATTCACTGCCTGGAAATGTACTTAAATTTGGCATTTTTAGAGACCAGTGGCAGTGTGTTGATGTCTTCTGCACATGTAGCACTGTGTCTTGTTCCGATAATCTTGAGGTTGAGAAGAAGTGGTGGTGGCGCTGGAGACTCAGTGTCTATGGCCTTCTTGACTCTCGCCAGTCGATCTGTAGAAGAATAAGACACATTCTGGCACATGGTAAAGCGTTTGACTAATTGAAAAGGAGAAGTAAGCCTGCACCAACTCCCCTCATCTTTTTGGGACATGTTACAGGGCCCCTTTCTTCTACAAACAAGGAGTGAATAAAAAACATTTGAGCATGAAGATCCGCTCATGAAAATCCGCCTCCGTTGTTTGGAGAAGCCACAAGGGTTTCATGTGACCCCTGAGCATTGCCCTTGAACCAGGATAAACTCTGACCCAGTTTGAACTGGGATAAAGCATGACCTAGTTTGAAAAGCTGCATCATCTCAAACAGCTGTGGAGCAAGTCGGGGTGACCTTTGACCCCTCTGTGTTGATACTGGAGTTCTGCCAGATTTCAATTTTCTCAGGCACCCACTGTGTATGTATATGCCTGTGTTATGTGTGGGGGAGTGTGTCAGTTTGTGCATGTGGGTGCGTGTCAGCGGATCTCTGGGTATATGTTAGAGCTCTGAGGTCGAGTTTGTGAGAATCTGTCTGCTTTTATGTAGGAGTGATTGCAAGACAAATTTTGGTATATGACAGCAGAAATGTAAACTAAATAGAGAAAATCAACACTCAAACCGCTGACCTTGTGCTTTTAAATTCCGAAGTATATCAAGCGGAAACTTTTAGTTTAACTGTACAGTCGTTTCTTTTAATTACCCTTTGTTTTTCAGATCAGTTAAACACTTTTTGATGAAGAACAGAGTAGGATATTAGCAATCATCTATGTTTTGCTATGAGAGTGCCTTGTTAAAACCGGCAGATGGTGATAAGGGCTGTTTTGTTAGTGGGAGTGTGAGAAGGTTTCTTGCTGTTGCTTCTGCTTGCCTCAGTTTGTTTTTCTTGCCTACGTAAGGCTGCTAATCCGTGGGCTGCTGCACGTGGCTTGGGGCCAACCAGGCCAGCCCTGTACTGTAAGCCTGTTTAAAGTGAAAATGATGGTCAATGACTTCAATAACAAGGACATCACTTACAGATCCTGACATCTACTGTTTATATCTTTCCACAGTTCACTTTATCCTTCTCTTTCAGTTATACTAGTCTTTTTTAAAATTTTGGGAACATGTGCGCTGCAATAAATGTGCAGTCATGTGTTGTGTGCAGAGTCAACATTCTTTCACATTTCAAATTAAACACTATTAAGAATAGGCAGATGTGTTGTTCCTCCTTGTGCTTTATATTCATGTGAGTTTGTGCTTGTTTGCATGCTCTACACGCACACCAAGCTGAAATGGTGCAATCACATTGTTTTTCATGGCAGATGCTTGCGTGTGTGTGTGTGTGTTTTGTGTTTGTGTGTGTTATATCAGTGTGTCCCTTTTCCACATCCCGCTTTGCCTTTTTCACAGCAGCTGTGACTGAGTCCGAGCAGTACTTTATGGTAACTCTGTATGTCAGGGTCCTGAGTTTGGGTCTCTGTTTGTTGCTTTGCGTTGTGCAATTGCCCTCAGTGATGCTGCAAAAACAGCTTTCACAATCGATGCACTGGAGTGGCTTTCACAGCAGGACTGTGAGTGGGGCAGGCTGTTAGAGCCGGATAGCATGGTACAAGTGAGGTGTGTGTGTGTGTGTGTGTGTGTGTGTGTGTGTGTACATGTGTGGATGGCTTGTATGTAAGCTCCAGCTGTGTTTGGGAATCTGACAGATAGTTCACTACATTAATTTCCTTTATTAAGCTTCTGGGGACAGGCCAAGAGAGTGAGAAACACACGCAGCTGTAACCCTTCAGATGCTGGAGGATTGCCCCATTACACTGCTCTGGGCTTTTTAAAATGTATACAATCTCACTGGAACATTTACCTCCAGCAATCACTCCTGAATTAAGTAATACCCTGCATTGGTAGCAAATTAAATGCAGGATTAGTAAACTAAAGTTATAGTTATGGGTCACTCAAAAAAATACTCCAGCACACAACCTAATCTTTATGTTTTTCAGCATATTTTTAGAATTTCCCTGTATTAAAAAAAGAATAGAAAGCATGTTTAGCTGAAAGTCATGTATAAAGGAAGTGTACAGGCAGTTGTTGGACTCCATTATGTAAGGAATAAAACACAATGGATGTGCTGTTATAGGGAAATAATCAATAACAGGGTGATGTTACGTAGCCTGGCACAAAATGGAGTTAAGGTTGCCATGTTGAAATTGATTCCTTCTCTACAGCAGCATGTTCTGAAGTATTTCGTGTCAGTTTTCCAAAAAATCAAATTTGGAATTCATTCATTCATTCATTCATTTATTCATTCATTCATTCATTCATTCATATCAACACCTACATTTGATCAATTTATAGTACATTTAACGCTGTGATGTCAGCAAAACAGGTTCCTGTTATCACTTTTAGAATCGTCACCAGCCTGTTTCTCTGTACTGAAGTGAATGATGAAAAATAATGCTGTATCACCAATTGTCAAAAAACGTTTTTGAATAATTCATTATTAGGTGTTGGTTCTATGGTGATTCTGCTGAACTAGTCCATGTATAGGTTTCTACTACAGAAACAATGCAATACACAGTGTATAAATATATTTTTCAACAATTCCTTTGACTAAAGAAGAATGTACTGGTGTACCAGGAAAAGATCACACACATTTAAAGGTATGCATTCAAAGTATATTTACATGCATAACAACAGACGCGTTAACATGAGTTCATCACAAGTGGGTCAGAGAGACTATGTGTGTTTACAAAGAAATGGCAATCATTCAGAGGATGTTTTCTAAAATACGTGTTAAGTATAGTGTTAATTACCCCTATGAATGGACACCTTGTAGAGCGAGTTTGTCATCGAACACTACTATCAGTTCTGCTGTTAAAGAAAAGTCAACAATATCTTTAATTAAATTAGAGAATTCAGCAGCAAGGTGGTGTAATAAAGGTGATCTAATTAAACAACACATTTAATTTCATTTGAAAATTTAACAGCACGGTGGTGTAATAAACATTTATAATACTCTGTAATATGATACAAAATTCCAACTAATACACTATAAAATGAAATAAAACTTCAGCAACTCAAATCATGTTCTGGGTGGCTTAGTGGTTAGCATGTTCGCCTCACACCTCCAGCGTCCTGGGTTTGAGTCTTGCTCACTGTGTGTGTGGTGTTTGCATGGGTTTCCTCCCGCAGTCCAAAGACGTGAGTGAGTGTGTGTGTGCAACCTGCAATGGGTTGGCACTCCGTCCAGGGTGTATCCTGCCTTGATGCCCGATGATAGATCGGATAAGCGGTACAGACAATGGAAAAAGAATCATGTTTCTATATGCGCTTATCCAGCTTTGGAAAAATGAAGCAAAACAGTGAAAACCTGTTTAGGTTTTCAATGTATCAATGTGGCATCAGGGGAAACATGCCATTTGTTGGCATGGCAAAACCAGAAATTCTTCCATCATCTTTATTGATCTCAAAATCTCAAAGTGTTTCACGTATAAACATGACAAAAAAAAGTTCATTCTACAGTTATAGCTTAATTTACTATGCTGTTTGATTTACAAATTCATTACATTTTACATTTATTGACTGCTAAAATAGGTCTTAGCTTTCCATTTCAAGTAAACTACTATTCTTCTTTTTCTTGTTCTTATTTTTTAAGTGCATGGAAAAGTGTTGAAATTTTTGTGTGATTGAATATTTTCTTAAATGGCAGCTGAGATGTTACTGGGTTCCAATGAGCACCATGTTTTATAGAGTGATACAAGTGAGATAAGACCACTTACACGCTCTCATGGAGCAAGTTCATATCTGGAGCTCAGCTTGATATCCAATTGGCCATGGAATATGGACGTGAGGCTAAAAATATTTGCTCTCATACTAGTCGGTCATTCCAGAGCACAATTCTTATGAACACATGGAAGCTGAAACAGAATATTGTGGCAATGAGTTTTGGCCCTCTTGCAGAGAGTTTTCAATGGCTTTGAGAACTGTTCTCGTGTCGGTTGTTGGCAGATGAATCAAAGCGCTGCTGCTCCTTGATGTGTTTTGAAATATTTATCAAATGAGACAATACAAGGAGTGGCACAAATCATAAATATTAAGTAATATAAAAACGCTAATGCAAAACACACTTGAAAGGGCAATGCAAGGCCGCTCCTTCATTGAAAATGAGGAAGGATAGAGGGACTGTATACTAAGAGGAAAAAAAACAGAGTTGAAACCATATGGCAATATAAACTGCACTCCTAGGAAGTCTTTTACTGTATGAATTGCACTTTAGTGTAGAACTATCATTGGGTGACCCAGTGGCATGGTTGTGGCCTTTGTGCTTTTTTAAATAATTTTTTAAAACCAGAAAGATCCAAAAGACCATCTTCTCTACAAATACTGAAATGTAATTGGGATTCATTTCAGCTGCAGTCTTGTTTGCCTTAAAACTAAATGGAAGGCTGCATAAAATACATCGGCCTGTTGAAGTGTGTATGGACACAACTCTATGGAACCACATCCCAAGCGGCGTCCTAAGCCCTGCGGCCTTCGTCCAAGCCCGGACTTTGATGACAGCAGCAAAGCGTAGGCCAATGGTGCACTAGTCCTCGAGTCCTCGAGGGTGAGTGTGTGTAAAACCGTGCATTTGGGACACAGCGTGATAACTAGTTGACATGTCATTACTCACTTAAATGGTCATGCAGATTAATGATGATGACCTGTGAAACTTGTTTTGCTCTTGGAAACGAAGTTTAGACCATATACAAGATCACACTGACAAACTTGAATTATTAAGTGCCATGGCAAAGTCAAATACTCATACTGTAGCTTACACAGCAGCTCTATAACAGTGATAATCGGCTGTCTTCTGCTTTTGTTTCAACCTTAATGAAATGAATAACAAGACTTTTAAACACATTCAAATATTTTTTGTAGTATTCATTAGCTGGTAAAAACTACATTGCTTCAAACAAAAGCCCATAGGGTCACTTGCGATATCTTTCTGTATGCTGATTTGAAGAATGAACCACCCTCGTGTGAAGCATGGCTCCATACACAGCTTGCACTTATCCTAAATTTTACAAGTGCTTTTGTTTGTTTTGACATGTGCATTTGTTTTGCTTTTGGTCCTGTCTCCATGCCCGTCTTGTCATTGGTCTGTTACCCATTGTGTTCACCTGTTTTTTGTTAGACTGATAATTAGTTTCTTGCTGTTTCTGTCTTCTGTTGTGTAATCTTGTCATGCATTTGTGTCTTTTAGTCATTCACTAGTTTTCTGAAGCCTGATAGCAATGGATACACTGTGTAAGAGGCTTCCTCTCTGTCAGAATAAGCTATTAACACCTACAGCCTAATGTTACAGAGCTGTTTTTGCGGCCACTTTTAGGCACGGTTAGGCTGTGTTCTGCATGGCATTATGTACAACAGTGCAGTACGAGCCAAAAAGGTGCAATTTATGGCATGCACGTAGCAACATGCAAATTGTACTCTTTGAATATGCTTTTGACGGAGTACTGAGTAAAAAAAGCAACTGATTTCATATTGGTTTTGATGCATTAAATGTTGGCCAATTATCAATGGCTAGATTTTGTTTGCCTCCTAAAAACAGGTGTGAATTAACACTTCACGAGGTTCTGAGCAGTATCAGTGGTGTTGTTAAGCGTTTTTCCTCCATAATTGAGCTCCTTTTTAAATTCCCGTTCAGTTTTTTATTCATTTTTATTTATTTCACAGAGTGAGTTACAATAAGAGACAAATTTAGTACCTTGGTGAAAGAAGTATTCAGTTAAATGATGTGTTTGGACACTGCTTGTTCATTGTTTTTGCTTTGTCGTGCCGCTCTGGCAACCCTGGTCATAGTGCATACATCACTAACTCATCAATTTCCACACATCTAACAGAGAAATTCAGCACACTAAAAAGGCCTTTTTTATATTGCCAAGTTTCATAGTGTTTTAAAAGCTACAGTCAAGCAAAAGGACTATTGTTTACTTATACCATTTCACAACAGTTTATTCTGTACACAGCTGCCTTTTTTTTGCCTGAGATAAAAACAATTGTGAATCTTCATACAGTTTACTTGACCCAAAACTAATATGAGTCTTAACACACACACAAACCATCAAACAAGCAAACAAACAAATAAATAAACAAGCAAGCAAGCAAGCAAACAAAACAAGCAAATAACCAATTAACTAAACAAACAAACAAACAGGTAAATAAATAAATAAATAAATAAAGAAAGAAAGAAAGAAACAAACAAACAAACAAACAAATAAATAAATAAATAAATAAATAAATAATACTGAGCTTGTATTTAGTGGTAATTTTCTTGACAGTTCTGACGTTGACCAGATCCACCTTTTTTCACTGGCTTTTAAATGCCAATATGTGCCTCATGCAGCACACATTTAGGAAACAGTCCCAGGCACAGTTTGTGTGATAAAGTACAAAAGCTGGACTTCTTTGCATTGTGGCATTCTGTACTTGTACCTCATACCATGTGTGAAGTTCAGCCATAATCTGCTACAACTGTTCAAACTCCAGATCTTGGGCTGCCAGTGTAGATCACAGTCTGGGGTATGTAATATATACAGTTCACTTTCATGTGACTAAGTGATGATTTTCTCAACCTATTGCAAATAGAGACATCACAGTAAAGCTGAACTGACTCTAGATGTGATATTTTGTGTCTCATGGACAGATGGTAAACATTTTAGAGTGTATTGACTGGAGATGGAAGGCTGATTTGGAGTAAACTGTTGATTGAATGATCAGGGTGTCATTTTTGTCCCACTGAGATTACATTTAGAAATATACATGTAATGTAAAGGCATGAAAAGACATTTTAAACATAGGTAAATGCCCCTTACAATGACCTATGTGCATGAAATGCTCTGAAAAACTTCAGAAATCACTTTTTTCTTTTCAAATATTTGCATGAATTTCTTTCATGCTCACCATTTTCTGTAGGTCATTCTGTATATGAATTTATGAATTTAGGTTTGTTTTTATCCATTGTTTAGAAAACAATTTTATAATGAATTTTCATATTTGAATCACTTTTTAAGCACTAAAATACACCCCAATTGTGTAATGAATAATCACCCAAATGACTATCATTAAGTTAAGTGTTGCTCTAAAGCAGCATCTGTAATTTTTTTCTAGTACTGTCCAAGATCACATGTTTAACCGCGTCACTGGATTAATCATGTATTAACAGCCACAATCAACAAACTATTTAAGATGGAGTGAAGATTTTGAAGTATATTGCTGCCTGAACCTGAAGAATCCAATTACACAAAATAAATCAAAAAGTGTGATGTGCTGCATCAAAACGCTCACTTTAACAAAGAATGGGTGCAGTCCCAATGCCGATCTCTGAGATTTGACTGCATTCCTGTAATGGTTCTACATGCCCTTTAAATGCCTTTGCAGAGAAGCGCAAATACTAATGCATTAAAAGATTTCCTGATGCTTAAAGTCTCCTTGGATCTACACAGCAGCAGTGACCCCATATGCCTTTAAAACATTTTAATTCTGAGTGTGTGCGCGAGTATCATTTATTTTATGTTTTCAAATCAAACAAACCCGGTTGCCTTTCTGTGGACCGCAGCTACAAGTTGCCAATAATTGCGCCAAAATAGTTGAAAAGACACATAATCGATAGTGTTGCACACAGCTGTTTCCAGAGGAGCTTTTAAACACAGCTGTTCTCCCTCTTTCTTCTCTTGTTCTATCTCTCCCTTTCTCCTTCTTGTCCTCCGCCCATGTTTTTCACTCCCTGCATGCTCCCAAAAGCTGTCACCTTAACAACGGACTGTAAAACAGGCCCCTGTTCCCTCGCGAGCCCTGAACCCCGAAAAACCGCCCAAAGCCGGGTGCATGCTCACCCCTCTTTGTAGTGGATGGAATAAAAGCTCTCAGAACGCCTGTTTTGAAAATGTTTTATTAAGGTACGGGAAGCCTTTGGCTCCAGGCAGGAACAGGGGGACTATTGTCCAAGCCTCTTAGTGAGACTGCTACACAGCTTAATAGCACTAGATGAGGCTGGGTGGGGATGGTGTTGTCAGCCCAGCAGTTTGGGTGATGTTAGCTGTTAGCTTCGTATATATGTGTGTGTGTGTGTGTGTGTGTGTGTGTGTGTGTGTGTGTGTGTGTGTGTGAATAGGAATACAGGGATCTCTCTATCTCTCTCTCTCTCTCTCTCTCTCTCTCTGTTTCACTTTGTGTTAGCCAGCTGGGCTAGCTTGTTGATGTGTTTGGGGGAACATGTGGTTTGTATTACTGGGGACGTGGTGTCTGGCACCAGGCTGGGGATTGGGGGAGAAGGGGAGGAGGCATAGAGGGGAGTTTGGGGTTTGGGAAGATTAAGAGACATTGAGATTGAAGACCTACAAGTAGAGCTTGGATGTCAAGGAAAGAATCAGTGCATTATTTGTGTAGTGGACCAACGTCATTGCTCTGGCACTGAATACACATGAACCCGTTAGTAAATATACACAATATCACACACATGGTATGATGCTGGTTATGCTTTCTGGTAACTGGAAACCTTTCTGCTAATACTTAAGTGTAGCCTTCGTAAGTCTATTTGACACCTACATAAGTCCTTCATGACAACTGACCTAAACTTACATTAACATTTCTAATGGGTTATGACAAGAACTGTCAGCTAACATACACTGACCTATAACCTGCTCTATAACACTGTGACATGGGTTTAACAGCATAAATCCCACACTATAACATTTTACATTGTGGTTTAGTTAGATGACATTATTATATATATATATATATATATATATATATATATATATATATATATATATATATATATATATATATATATATATATATATATATATATATAAAACAAACCATGAACTCATTAACCAGCATCCCATTTAACCAGTACTGATATCACCAATGTGAAAATTTAAGTTCATAGTGGACAATATGCATAACACCCTAATGAACATGTTTGCTGGATTTAATGTAAAGGTTTAGTCTATAATAACAGTTCTGCATTAATAACAGTTCTGCATATGATAAAGTATATAAATACACATCAGAGTATTTTCTCTTGCTGTAAATCAGAGTGAGTTTGACATTCACCATCACATGACTCCAGCAGCGCACAGAGCTGTGTATTCAGTTATCACTTCACTTCAGAATCAGGTATCAGTTTTGTGATGTTGGCACGGTGGTGTAGGGGGTAGTGTTGCTGCCTTGCAGCTGTAGTGTCTCCACTTCAATACGGAGCTTGGATTACTGTCTGTTTAGAGTTTTATATGATCTCCCTGTGTCAGTGTGGGTTTCCTTAGTGTTATCCAGTTTCCTCCCACTGTCCAAAAACCTGCAGGTAAGTGATGCTAAATTGCCCAGATCACTGTGACCATAGTCTGGATAATGTGAACTTGAAGGAATGAATGAGTGAAAGAGTGAATAAATGAATAAATGTATGAATAAATGTATGTATGAATGAATGAATGAATGAATGAATGAATGAATGAATGAATGAAAATAAAAAAAAAAGATTAAATCAACATTTGCCTTTTATATATTTTTTTTAATATTTGTAAATTTAGCTCTTTTTCATTTTATCCAAAGTAACTTACAGTTGAGGGTTAATAGTCTTGAACAAAGACAGTGGCAGCTTAGTGGTTTTGGGATTTAACCTTCCAGTCAGTAGGCCAAAGCCAGAGCCACCACAACTAACTTTGTAGAACTTCCCACAGTTTTTTGTAGACTTTGTTTATCCCCAAACTCAGGGCTGTTTTATCTGAATAATGAAGTGATTAATTATTTATTTACCTCTGTTCTTTAAAAAGATGTGAACATTTGTCTGAAACATTTTCTTCTTATGAATTTTTAGCCATCTGAAAATTGGATATGGCCTTTTCTACTGACACAGTAATGCAGATTGCGTAAAATAACCATTTAAGAAATCATTTATAAACAAAATTGAGGTTCATTTTGCTTAATCAGTAATTGATTAAATCATTTTGCTTAATTTGCTTAATCAGTACTTGATGTATCAATTGAGTGTCTTCATTATACATGTGTGTGTATTCAGCTGGAGCAAATGCTGACTCTGCAGTCGGGAGAATCAGACCAGGAAAGTATGTATGGAGCAGAGCACCAGAGGCTTCGGGAAGAGAGCCGAACTTACAGGCTCAAACTGCAGGCCTACCAGGATAGCCAGCAGAAACAGGCGCAGCTGGTCCATAAACTTCAGGCCAAGGTCCATCACGCAACGCTAATCTTCATCCTTACATCTTCAGAAAATGCATCCTCACTGCATATTATTAGACGCTATTTGGAACCACATTCTGTATACTGTTGTGTTTATTATTTTTGCGTGGTTGTTACACTGCAGGTGCTTCAGTATAAAAAGAGATCTGGAGATCTGGAGCAGCAGGTGCTGGAGAAAACATCCGAGTTAGAAAAGCTGCGTCTCTCGGTAAGACATATTAAAGTTCCTACTTCTACTTTTTCTTCCAGCTGCACCATGCACTTGTGATGCTTAGTCCAATTTGTTCTGGTGTATTTCCTATGAGCTAATATGTTTTTGTGTGTTTGTGTGTAGCTGCAGTGTCACTTGGACTCCTCAGCCCAGCAGCTCCAGCGCTCAGAGCAGGAGCATAGCCTAGAAACGCAGAGCAAACTTACCCTGCTTGAGGAGGAGCGGCAGAGGTGAGCATTTAAAATCTGAGAAATTAAAAACTGTTGATTAGTAGAGAGAAGAAATGAATAGATAGGCAGACAAAAAAAAGAGAGAGAGAGAGAGAGAGAGAGAGAGAGAGAGAGAGGATACAAGCAAACAAGAAAGAAAGCAATTGAGAGTTTGGAGCATGAGTGCTGCTTTGGACGAACATAAGGAGAGCCGAAGTGCTTTTATTCCTCTTTGAGTACATGCAAGAAGTATTAATGTTAGGAAAAAATATTCAATATCCAATTTGTCAGGCTCTGTTAGTGGGGCCCTGTTCTCCTTCTCTCCTGCCAGTGTGCATTAACAGCACTTCCCAGAGCCGACCTTTATAGGGAGGTGATTTACTGTGGCGCTTACCTTTAATTGAAGCAGTTATGGCTTGCCTGCCTGCCAGGCATTCGTTCCTTTTACTGCCTTGCTCACAGTGCCATTGTCAGAACCCGCAACACCGAGGCAAAGCAAAACCAATCCTCATTTCACTCAGAGTGTGTGGGGCAAATCAACTGGGACCCAACGCTTATTCACTGTAGATTTGCCCGTCTCTCTTTGCAAGAGAAATTACTTTTCACAAGTCAAATTCATTGGCTGTATAAGGATTAGTATTTACATTTTCATTTACATTTACATTTACAGCAGTTGACGTTTGGTAAGTGATATTGTTGGTGTCAAGTTCTGCTGAGTGTCATTAATTTGGTTGAACGCTACTACAACATTTAGTTGGCATTTATTTTCCAGGTTAGACCAACTGAAGCAACTCAAACACCTTACTGAAGGCAAGGCTCTCGCAGATACTTGCAAGTCTTAAAATGCTTAAATGATTTCAGAGTTTAGCTAATTTTCAATAAATGGCCTTGCTGTTAAAAATAACAAAAGCTAAAAAAGTTACAGGCTTTGGCGGTTACAGTTAGGGCCAACCACCCAAACATATTGCAAGGTCTGCACAAAAGAAATAGATGTCTAGGTATTTATAACATTTACCAAATTAGCCCACTAAGGCACTATAATACTTAAAAGCACTGCAGTAAAATGATGTAAGTTACAAACTGACAGTTAGTGCAGCATGCACTCACAAGCTAGAATTGCTTTAAGAAGTTCAGAAACAAGGCCTAAATTCATTCAGCTTCCTATGATATCAATGTAGTTAATGGCCTTTGCACAAACTCTAATAATGCTGAAGCCACATGATGTACAGTCCCCTCCAACATTATTTTAACCACAATGCTAATTCTTTTGTTTTTGCTATACACAGATAAAATTTGGATTTGAGATCAGAAGATGGATATTAGACAATAGATCAGATTTTATTTCTTGATGTGTTAAACAACTTAGGACATGGCACCTTTGTTGGTATACCACCTAGTTATAAATGAGCAAATGTATCGGAACAGATAATTGCAAAGTAAATGCCATAATATTTGGTTGCATATCGATTGCCTGCAGTAACTGCATCAAGCCAATGTTCTGCTGGAAGTGAAAGGCTGCAAAGGTCTGATGATTGACTTGGCCAGTCTAAAACCTTCTAGTTTTTCCCCCTGCTAACATTCTTAGTTGGGCGTGTTTTGGATCATTGTCTTGTTGCATGATTAAGACCTTCCCAATTAGATCGGATGCATTTCTCTGTAAACTGGCAGATAGAATGTCATCATGAGTTACATCATCAATAAAAATTAGTGAGATTAGTTAGAAGCAGCCATTCAAGCTCAAGCCATGACACTGCCTCCACTGTGCTTGACTGATGCTTGTATGTTTTGGATCATGAGCAGATACTTTCTTTCTATACACTTTGCCCTTTCCATCACTTTGGTAGAGGTTAATTTTGGTTTCAGATCTTTTTGTAGCTCAATTCTATATTTCTTTGTGGATTCCTATCTGGCCATCTGATCCTTACTGCTGCTCCTTATCACCTCTATATTTCTGTCCTCTAAGTCTTCTTTAAATGGTCGAATCGATTGTGTCACCTCTTCCCTGTGGAGGATATTACTGATGTCACTGACTGATTGTGGTTCGTCTTCACAGCTCTCACAATGCTTCTGTCATGAACTGCGGTTGTTTCCTTGGCTGCCCTGTTTGGTGTGTGTTTGTTAGTAAACTCATGGTTACTTTCTTTTCAGAGCATTCCAAAATGGGCTATCCCCAATGTTTAATCAGTATTCCATCTTTTCTCACGTCCAAGGTGTCCCACTTTTTTCCTATGGCTTATCCTTTTTAACAATGTATATAGTCTTCACAGGTGAAACCCAGGGCTCGAACAAGAGTAGACTTTCAGAGCTATTAATCTAACACAGCACATCTGGGCAACAGGAAACACCTGTCAGTCACATATTATAAAAGTTTCAGATTATCCATTTTAAAATTCCAAACCACATTCTTTGACTCCTGAACTTACATATAGCTATGGTGCTAATCACAGAAGCCCTGATCAGAACCAAAACAGATTAGCAGGCTACTGCAGTGTATCTCCATTGCTTTGATTCGTTCTTTCTCTCATTGTTATCTTCTTCATGTACTTACTATTTTGCTGGCAGTGGCTGCTGTTCGGAGTTGGGTGTAGACGACCACAGATGATGTAAACACTGCTGTAAATGACGTGACGAACAAATCTGTTGGCAATTATACCCAAGTTTGACATGGACTTTATAAAACAGTCACACACGTTCCCCTCTGTGAGCATGGTTGGCAGCGCTAAACGTTAGGCATGTCTTTACGAGTTTATAAATGTAGAAGTCATATAGAGGGTGGTGTGGAGCTGAAGGTGATGGCTTAGAATTTAGCAGGTGGCAGTGCCAGGCTGGCAGAGATTTACACATTCTGAAACTCTGTTTGTACCACAGGTGCTCCAGTCTGACTAAGGTGAACGCCCTGCTCCGTGAACAACTGGAACAGGCCAATGAAGCCAACCAAGCCCTTACAGAGAGCCTCCATAAAGCCAGAGAAGCAGCCGAGCAGAGAGAAATGCAACTGAAAAGGGAACAGGAGGTGAGAGCGAGATGGAAGAGAGGAAGGAAAGATTGTATGCTTTTTAACCAGTTCCACAGTTCAAGGAAAATCATTTCTCAATCCAACCTAATGAAACTCAACTCTGGAACTTGTGGAATTCCTGCCTGGTCCCTGTTTTGTCAGTCTGGACACTGTTTTAAATCATTGTTGTGATTTTCTCAGCTGTTGTTTCCTGTGAAAACATTCCAGTCATTTGGAAAAAATAAAGAGAGCAAGAATTCATTGCAGTGAGCAAACATCTGGCAACATTATTGTTGTATTCAGCCACATACAGTCAGGAAGAGTGCATTTTATTATACACGTGTGTGCTTTTTTTGGTGTGTGAATGTGCATGTGCATAGGGCATGGGAGAAAGAGAGAGAAGTGTGAAAGGAGTGTGTATACTTGACACATAACACAGTGTATTGGTATGCGAATAGCAATGTAACCATTTTAAACACGACATATTGTTTGGGCCTTCAGTACTAAATCTGCAGACCATATGATGAATCCCCAAAAAACCTATTCACTCCTCCCCTCCACCAAACCCCCATCCATCTATAATTCCTTGCATCTCTCCCCTTAGGTGACTGCTTCCCGGCTGAGCCGTGAGCAGGCACGTGGTCGAGCTCTCTGGCGCCAGGCTGCTTCACTGAGGAGCACCTTCACCCAACTCAGGGCTTTTGCTGACAGGTAAGAGTGTGGCATGCTGCCAGAACTGTGCTGTTCCTACAGTTCAAGCCCCATCCCCTCCTCGACCCAGCCCAGGATCAAAGCTGAGTGGGTCACAGCGGTCACCCAGCTCACTGGGCCCTCAAGGGAAAAGTGATGCTTGGCGTGCCCTATGGTTTAATGTTGGGCCATCCATCAGAGCCGGATGAGGACTTGGCCTGTGTTGTGTGTAAATGCTGTGATCATTGTTGAGTAATTTGCCATAATAAGGATTACTCAACACATGGCCAAGAATGTTCAAGGCCTTTGCTCAGACACGACACTGTTCAAAGAGCTCGGTCCCTGGTCACGAGATGGAGCCTAATAACTTCGACCATCTGGCTCCCTTCAGCTATAAACGTGATTTCCTGAGAGTGCACTGAACCCAATAGCTGGACACACGCTATCTTTAGTCACATAAGAATTTGCGTTTGTTCTGTCACAATGCTCCAAAGTGTGACTTTGTGTATCTGTGGTTACAGGAGTCTTTCTGACATGCGTGGGGAGTATGCATCAGTGAGCCGGAGACTACATGCGGCCTGCATGAGTCTGGAGGCTGCTGTAAGTGAGAAGAATGCCTCTACTGGCCTGGAGGTCTCAGCCCTGGAGAGGCACCTGAGAGATAAACTGAGAGAAGCCATGCAGCTCCAGGCCCACTTCAATGTAGAGAAAATGGAGTTCAACACCAGGTCTGTTGACAACTTGTTAACTGTCATGGTCATGCATATTTAACTTACATGATTTATAGGTGTAGGTTTATAGGTTTTCGTAGATAACATTGGAATCATGCATTTTAAGTAAAGTTCAGCAATACACTCTATACATGGTATTCAACATATACAGTATGTACACAACAAAGAGTATAACATAACTGAACATACATAATACATTTGCAATATACGAACATAGACAAGAGTTTGGACCTCAGATGTAACTCTGGATTTAAGCCTTTGTGGCTGAAAATGTATTAATGCGTGTTAAAAAAAATCTCAAATTCTAATTGGATTATTCTTTTTAATACTAAAACTTCCAACTAATCATTACAAAGAAACTGGACTATTACTACAGATATTGCAGACATCAACCATGATATTAAATTCAACTAAATGTAAAAAAAAAAAAAAAAAAAAAGAGAAAAAAGACAGATGTGTAATTTATATTTCCGAGAAATTCTCTTGCCTTCTCTGAGTCTTTCATTGCATTTATGTTAGTTGAATGTTGAAATAATTGTGAAGAAGTGTCAAACATTTCATAAGTGTTCCCTGACCAACAGATGAATCATTGATGAAATGTCATTTTTCAAAACACTTTTTAAAGGCTGTGAAAGAAGCTGCTCCATTTAGTCAGTAGATGAGTGGTGTTTATAGAAGAGAAGTGGGATGATCTTCATTAAAATTATGAAATTGAATCAATATTAAAATGATAAACGTTCAATATTACTTTCTGGACTCTGGACTTTTGGTCTTTTAATAAAGTTAGACATTGCACCTTTCTCCTATTGATATTCATTTAGATCCTCACAACAGTGCTAGTTGTACAATGAAGAGAACAGACTTTACACTCCATGCTCTATGACCTGTTACCCTTTTGCTGATTGTAATTGCGAGTGGGGCAGGCTGTGGGGTTGGGTGGGGAATGAATGAGAATCAGATGAGAACCCTAAGGGGATGAATAAATGCTCCTTTACTTAATGTAACTAAGAAACCATCTGCACTGTTTTGAATTGTGTGAATTGAGCTTTGTATGTACCAAGGTTTGTGACATGATGCATTGTCATTATTGGGCATTTGTCTTACTGTACTGCTTGTGTCCAACCCTAGTGGTACTGGTAACTCTTGTTAGTTTGTAGCACTGTGCTTGGTATAGCTAACTAATCTGAAAAACAAAACAAAGATTGTATGCGTTTTGTAATGTCAAGTGAATTTATAAGCCTGATTTTTCTTTGTGTTCAAGTAATAATCTGCATTGGGTGACAGAGTTTGTCAGTCCTGTATACATTTGCCAAAATTTTTACGTCTTTTTAGGGTCCAGGGATTGGAGGACACAGTCAAGCATCTAAGAGTTCAAAACATTGAGAAAGAGAGCAGCCTGGCAGCATTGCAAAGCAATCTGGACAAGACGGTGAGACTATACAGGGAATGTATGCATAGGAGTAGAAGGTTCTGGTAGAAGCCCATGCTCCTGATAAACTCCATTACTTCTCTGACTCTTGAAAAGATTCTTTTCTTTATGTGTTCAAAATATCCAAAAATATTCAACAAAGTACCTTACCAGCAAAACAAACAAACAAACAAAAAACTCAACTCACTCTCTCAGTCTCATCCCAGATTTAATTTTTTTCATCTGTGAATGACCTCCAAAGCCCTCTTGAGAAAAATAACCAATACATATTATAAATAAAAATAATAACATAATAAATAAAATAAATACATAAAATGTATATTTTTATAAACACACCTGCACATGTGCACACACACACACACACACACACACACACACACACACACACACACACACACACACACACAAAATGGGCAAGATTTTGTCTTGAAAAAGAGGTTTTTGAATACATTTATAATGTTTTTTGGGCTTGATCTTGACTAATCCCTTGAGTAATCCCTTTATAGTTTATATAGTTACATTAATTGTTGTGGAATGCCCATGAAACAAATTTTTTTATTCTGTGTTTTGTTTTGCTCATTCTTCTTCTTCTTTCGGCTTTTCCCTTCAGGGGTCGCCACAGCGAACCATCTCTCTCCACCTATCCCTATCTTCTGCATCCTCAACACTTGCACCCACTAGCTTCATATCCTCATTAATTCCATCCATATACCTCCTCTTTGGCCTTCCTCTTTGCCTCCTGCCTGGCAGCTCCATGTCCAACATTCTCCTACCAATATACTCACTCTCCCTCCTCTGAGCATGTCCAAACCATCTTAATCTGGTCTCCCTAACTTTGTCCCCAAGTACTTGTTCCTAATCCTGTCCAATCTTGTCACTCCCAAAGAGAACCTCAACATCTTCAGCTCTGCTACCTCTAGCTCTGACTCCTGTCTCTTCCTCAGTGACACTGTCTCTAAACCATACAGCATGGCCGGTCTCACCACTGCTTTGTACACCTTCCCCTTGATTCTCGCTGATAGTTTCCTATCACACAGAACTCCCCACACCTTTCTCCACCCATTCCAACCTGCCTGCACTCGCTTCTTTACCTCTTTCCCACACTCTCCATTACTCTGGACTGTTGACCCCAAGTACTTAAACTCCTGTACCTTCTTCACCTCTTCACCCTGTAACCTTACTGTTCCACTTCCCTCCCTTTCATTCACACACATGTACTCAGTCTTACTACGACTGACTTTCATTACTCTTATCTCCAGCGCAAACCTCCACCTCTCCAGGTTTTCCTCCACCTGCTCCCTGCTCTCACTACAGATCACAATGTTATCTGCAAACATCATTGTCCAAGGAGACTCCTGTCTGACCTCCTCTGACAACTGGTCCATCACCATAGCAAACAGGAAGGGGCTCAGAGCCGATCCCTGATGCAGTCCCACCTCCACTTTGAACTCCTCTGTCTGACCTACAGCACACCTCATCACTGTCCTGCTCCTCTCATACATGTCCTGCACCACTCTGACATACTTCTCTGCTACTCCTGACTTCCTCACACAGTACCACAGCTCTTCTCTTGGCACTCTGTCATACGCTTTCTCCAAGTCTACAAACACACAGTGCAACTCCCTCTGACCATCCCTATACTTCTCCATCAAAATTCTCAGAGCAAAAATTGCATCTGTTGTGCTCTTTCTGGGCATGAAGCCATACTGCTGCTCACAAATTTCCACTACCTTCCTTAACCTAGCTTCCACTACTCTTTCCCATAGCTTCATTGTATGGCTCATCAACTTTATCCCCCTATAGTTGCTGCAACTCTGCACGTCACCCTTATTCTTAAAGATCGGCACTAACAGTCTAACCTAGTGTACAACTCGTCATATGCTTTCTGCTTGGCCTTGGACACCTCCCTCTTCACTCTGCGCTGTAACTCCTTGTATTCCTGTCTATTCTCTTCAGTCCTGTCCATGTCCCACTTCTTCTTGGCTAACCTCTTCCTCTGGATACCATCCTGAACTTCCTCATTCCACCACCAAGTATTCTTATCTTCTTTCCTCCTTCCAGATGACACACCCAGCACCTTTCTCCCTGTCACCCTGATCACTTCTGCTGTAGTTTCCCAGTCATCTGGCAGCACTACCTGAGCACCCAGAGCTTATTTTGAAAATAAGTGTTAACCACAGCCATGTCCATCCTCTTAGCAATCCTTTTAGCATCCTCTTACCGCTGTCCTTCAAGGTTCTTTTCCTTAACTCCAAACTTGCCCATCACCTCCTCATCATCTGTGTTCCTCTCACCAACATGTCCATTAAAATCCACTCCTATCACCACTCTCTCACCCGTGGGAATACTCTCCATCACCTCATCTAATTCACTCCAGAATCTCTCTTTCTCCTCTAACTCACAACCTACCTGTGGGGCATAACCACTAACAACGTTCAACATCACCCCTTCAATCTCTAACTTCAGACTCATCACCCTGTCTGACACTCTCTTCACCTCCAGGACATTCCTCACAAACTCCTCCTTTAGGACCACACCTACCCCATTTCTCTTACTATCCACACCATAATAAAACAGCTTGAATCCTGCTCCTATACTACGAGCCTTGCTACCCTTCCACCTGGTCTCCTGTACACACAGTATATCCACCTTCCTTCTCTCCATCATATCAGCCAGCTCTCTACCTTTCCCTGTCATAGTACCAACATTCAGAGTTCCTATTCTCAGTCCTACACTCTTACCTTTCCTCTTCTCTCTCTGTCTACGCACTCTCCTCCCTCCTCTACTTCTTCGACCAACAGTAGCCCAATTTCCACCGCCGCCTGTTAACCTGGGCCTCGACCGATCCGGTATGAAATTCGTACTGACGATTCGCATGATCAAATTTGGCAATGTTTTACATCGGATGCCCTTCCTGACGCAACTCTATTTATTTATTTATCTCTATTTATTCGGGCTTGGGACCGGCACAGAAGACACTGGACTGTGACCCCCATGGCTAGATTCTTGTTTTGCTCATTCTATTTCAGTATTATGATGATTTTATTACCATTAATAAATATATTATTATTATGTATGGTATGTATGGGCTATATGATATATGGGATATGGTAGCTTAGTGGTTGAGGTGTTGTACTACTAATCGGAAGGTTGTGAGTTCGATTCCCAGGTCCACCAAGCTGCCACGTCTGGGCCCTTGAGCAGGGCCCTTAACCCTCAACTGCTCAGTTGTAAAAAATGTGATAAAAAAAAAAGTCGCTTTTGATAAGGGTGTCTGATAAATACCTTAAATGTACATGTAGTTATTTGTTTCTGCACAGGAACTGAGTCGGGCCGAGGTCACAGATGAGAGGGACACCTTACGCAGTGAGGTTGGCAGTCTACAACACATCCTCTACAGCATCCACCAGGTTAAAACACAAGTATTATATAAACGAATGCCTAGCTGATTGGATAGCTGATTAGAGTTGGTGACTATATTAACAAACGTAATTTTTTGAAAGTAAAATGTACATCCAGAAAAAACTGAATTTTAAAATTCATTAAATTATAGCATTTATGATTGGCATTCAGTTGTGTTGTTTTACTTCACAGGCTGTAGGTGAGGACAGGGACAGTAGCAGCTTAGACAGTCCAGGAGAAGAGGTTCTTTCCATCTCCTCTGTCCATCTTTCCTCTCCTCAGTGTGATAGCACTCTGAAAGCTGTACGGAGGGCTTTGTTCAAACGGCAAACACAAACTCAGGTTTGCCACAATATTCCTTAGTGAAAATGTTCCAGTTGACAACATATACACATTATGGTCAAAAGTATGTGGACACCTGGAAATCACACACATGAAAAAAGTTTACTGACTTTACTTAATTCATGACTGGCTCGACGTGAATGAACTGAGTTGCATTAACACAATTTGTTTTTAGTTCAGCCAGCATGATTTGATCATGGAATAAAATTGCACACTCATCCAAGCATCCAAGGATCTAACCCAGAACCCTGCCATTGTGAGGCAGCAACATTGCCCATCACACTATAATGCAATACACAATATAATCAAGTTAAATTAACACTATAGTCATTTTTTCCTGTCAGCACCAACATCCTTATGAGATTTTTAAACATAATTGAATAACCTTAATACTATGTGAATTGATCACACTCACTCTAAATAATTCAATCCAGTCGATTTTTTAAATTAAATTTAGTATAAGCAATAAAATCACATTTTGATGAAAACTTAATATTGTTATGTAAACTCAACATAATTCTTATTAAATTTGACCAAACACATATTCCCTTTTTTCACTGCACCCAGATGTGCCCATTCTAAAAATACCATTCTGTTAAGACAGAGTTGGTCTCCCCTTTGCTGTTATAACAGCCACTTCTGGGAAGTCTTTTTGCTAGATATTAGAGCATGAATGAGAGGATTTGCCTATTCAGCCACCAGATCATTAATGAGCTTGTGCACTGATGTCAAATGAAAAGGTCTACTGCACAGTCAGCATTCTAATTCATCTCAAAGGTGTATGGAGACGAAGTGGCCCATGCCACTCAGTTTCTTCCACACCAGCATTAGTAATCTATGTATTTATGGACCACACATTGTGCAGAGGGGCATTGTCTGTTTGTGGAACAGGTTTGAGCCTTTTAGTTCCAGTGATGGGAAATGCTACTGCATACAAAAACATTCTAGAAAAAATGTGCATATGGTTGTGATGACCAGGTGTCCACATATATACCTTCAAAAATATTGGAACAGAAAGGACAATACTGAAGACACCTAGGTTTGAGATGAATATCAGACATTATGATATGAGTTTCATCTTTCATTTCCTGATATTTATATGAACATAGCACTTTTGGGGAAAGAAACACCCGATTTTAAGGTGAGCAGTCTTGAAGTAATCAGTGCTTAATATTATGTTTGCATATACCTTGCTTGCAATAACCTGCAAGTGCCATGCTCTAAAAAGGCAATGTTTTAAGTTTTTAACACATCTATATAAGGAAATGGAAGCTGAAATTCTGATCTATTGTCTCATATTCATAACTTTTGCTCTCAAACCCAAATTTCTTTGGTATATAGCAAAACATACAAATTGGCCAATACTAGTAATGACTAGTGTTTTTGTCCATATAGTGTATATGTATGAAGTAAATACATAATTATGTCACACAATTCAAAAAATTTACTTTATAATTACTTTATAAAGATATTAAATATTCTCCTCTATACGCATACTAACACATGTTGGTAAACATTTCTTTTGATTTAAAAATTAATTGATAATTCCTTCTTTTGGGTTCTGAATTCATTATTTTATTAAAAAGTTCTTAGAGGTGATGTTTTGTACTGGATGAAACAGATTATTGATTGCATTTCCATCACTTTAGGAATTACAGGAACGTCTGGAAGCTGCACTGGAGCAGGCTGCGACCCTGCGTGATCAGCTGCAGGATAGAGAGGCTGAGCGGAGGAAGCTGGAGCAGAGAATCCAGCAGCTGGAGCAGGAGAACCATCGTGCTGAGAGGGCTGGGGAGGAGTGCAACAGGGATGCCCAGAGATATCGCAACTCACTGGGCATTATCTCCAGGTAGAACTGTCATTTGCATGTCTTAACAAAACTATTCTTCAGTTAATAGAATAGTCAGGATATCAGGATATTCTTTTATCTAGCTATGTTACTAGTTGCTAAGACTGCCCCTTCAGTTTTTTCTAAAGCATGACATACATTATTTGGCTCAGTAATCCTGATATTCCAATTATAAAAAAGCAGAATTGAGTGGTTCTAGCTTCATGATGGCAGTTTTAGGTACGTCATAAAGTGTCAGACACCATAAGCAAGTTTCTTTGAGATTTTTTAACTACTTGAGCTGATTTGACTGTGTGGTGATGCTATACTGGAGGATATTATATACTGTAATCCACTACATTAGCGCTAATGTAAAACTAAAGGCTGTCTAACACAAAACATGTCTTGACTAATTGTATTTTGCGCAAGAGGAAGACTGTAAATTTCTTCAAGTGCCAAATTGTTCCTTTATAACTTATAAGTGGACTTCAGCATAACTGTGAAAGAGAGGAAGTAATCTGTATTGTGAGTCAGCTGAAAGTTTGACCTCCTTGTTTGAGTTTTGGATGTAGTGTCTGGATCAGCTGGCTTTAGGAGAGTTTCGACAGGGAAGACGCTTCATCCCACTCTTGAGGCTAATCATCTGACATTAGCGTTAACTTCACATCTGGTCTTGGAAACATTGAAAATTTGCCATATGGTAGCTTTGAAACATCTGTACACATATGACCTGATTTCTCCATCCTGTTCTGCCTTTCTGTCACTCCAGTGAGAGGGATGACCTGGAGAAGCAGCTCTCTACCCTGCAGCACCAGCTAAACTCTGATCAGGCAGAGTTGGAGCGTTTAAGGTGCTCTTCTGTAGATAACCAGAGGCAGAGAGAGCTCCTCCGGCAGCAGAGGGAGGACCTGGAGAGGCAGCTGGCTCGCGAGCGCTCCGAAGCCGAGAGGGGGTACGATGTTGCGCAAGTCCGGACCTTGACTTCCCCAGCGGGCTGTGTTTGTTTACAAGCAATATCACTAACACATGGCGTCCTCGGAGGAGCCTTTCACCAAGCCAGCATAGCATTGTTTACAGATGCCATTAAAGTCAAAGATATTTTATTATACTTCTCCTCTGAATATGAACATAATTTGTGACTTTAGGGATTTCTTGTTTAAAATGACAGCATGACAGACCTCCTCAGGACCTATGCTTTGTAGAAAAACAAGCGTTGAAATGTTTACAAATGAGATGCTCTATGACCCACAGGAAGGAATAGGGCATGTTTATAGAAAATGTTTTGCTTGTGTGCGGAAGCAAATGTAAGTGTGTATGTGTGGATTTGTGTGAATGTTTGTCAGTGTTTGCCTACATTTTACATGTGGTTTGGCTCTGAGTCTCCAACATCTTGTGCTGAATTGTGTTTCTAAGCATGCAGTCGTGCACTGATGGATGTGTGTGTGTTCTCTGTAGTCAGCGGACTATCGAACAGCTGGAGGCCAAGCACTCGGATGTGCGTAAAGAGCTGGTGACTGTAAAAGAAGCTCTGAGTCAGCTCACACTACAGAAAGAAGTACTGGAAGATGAGAAGGGGAGCCTTGCACAGGCTCTGTCTAAGGTGCCACACACACACACATGTACACACACAATATTCTAAACACAAATAAATATGTCTATATGTGTTAATAATAATCTGCAAACTTCTCAGCACATATACAGTGAACATACACATCAAAACATGCTTACAGCCCCCACACACTCCTAATGACTCACCTACTCACTAATTCAAGTCCATTATTCTCACTGCCACATGTTCTTAGTTTATATCATAACTGTTCTCACCTGTATGAAATATACTCTTGCCAAAGTCATAAAACTGTGTTTATGCAGATTTAATGCATTATTTATCCACTGACCAAATAGATTTTTTGCTGTCAGAAATCCAGCTCCGATGCAGAATTACTGGAAGTTGTGTTTACTCTGACCTCGAATTGGCTATACAGCTCTACTTATTAGCAGCGTTTGAAGTTTTTCTCTGCAACAGTGCATTCTTGAGATCTTTCATCTCACAGTGAGAGAGCAGCCACTCATTTTCAGTGTTAGCCCATAAAACTCAGATTTAGGATAATGTGGGGTTAAAAACCCCAGGAAACGCTATTGTAAAACTTTGTTGGTATTGAATGCAGGTGAGAACAATGTATATGAGGTGGTGGTAAGCAGAATACAGTCTACCAGAGAGTAGAGAGATAAAAACGCTTGGCTGGTGGAATAGTAAAGGACTGGTGTTGTGTAACATGTGGAACACACACTATATATATATCAAAGAAGTGGCGGTATAGAAAATGCCACAAAAACACAATGCTGTTAGGTTATGGTCATCAACCAGCCGGAATTATTGACAAAAGATTATGGTTATTTGCGTTTATTGTGCTACAGAACTCATGTCATTGGTCAGAGAATGAGTTCTGTGGCATAATAAATTCCGGCTGGTTGATGACCATAACCTAACAGTGTGTAGATAGTCTAAAGATTTGGTGAAATAAAATAGATTTGATTTGTCCAGAAAACAGTTATTATAGATCATTCATTCATTCATTCATTCATTCATTCATTCATTCATCCATCCATCCATCCCTCCCTCCCTCCCTCCCTCCCTTCCTTCCTTCCTTCATTCATTCATTAATCAGTAACTGCTCTAGTTGTTCTGGAGCCTGTCCTGGGAACAATGAATGTAAAGCACCTTGAAGACCATGCACATATTCACACTCAGCAATTTAGCATATAGCCTGTCCATCTACTGGCATTTTTTGGGAAGTGGAAGGAAACTGAAAAACTCTGGGAAATACTAAGTGGACAAGGGGAAAAAACATGTAAAACTCCACCCAGGCAGCAATCCAATCTGTTTAAGGCTATTGTTTGTTTATTAATATAACTTCATCATCATTGTCATCATCATCATTATCATCATACCTTGCATTTGTGTCTCTGATCTTTGTAAAGTCTTTGGCACATTTCACAACAGTATATGTTTTAATGTCTTACATTGCAATCTTTGCTCTTGACTGCAGTGTTACTGCTGTTTTATTTGCACTAATGGCTTAAGTTGACTTTTGGAATTTGTGCATACAAAATATCATGAACTGTAGTTCACACTTTATTGTCCTACATTATATAAATTACTCTATTTAACAATAGGAGATGCAAACCAAATTTTATTGTACTTGACTGAACAGAGACAAGAAAAGTATTTTATTCAGTTGCATTCAGTGAATAATGAAGATGCAGATATGTAACTAAGTAAGATAAGTTAACGTTAACATAACTAAGTTATGTAAGATTATTAAGATTATTGTCCTATAAGATTATTTATCCTGTTTCTAGACATATTTTTCTGTCTTTATTAAAGTTCTGATTAACTTCAAAATCACCTGCCAACAGAACTAGAAATTTAAGCTTTAATTATGTCTAGAAATAAGTTTAATAACCTTAGATTTGTTTTCTTGTAATTTTTTAATAAGAAACACTAGACCATTTTGACTATATTCAAGATATTTCAACTTCCTAAAATGTTAATTTTTTTGCAGTGTAAGGTAGTTTCAGAAATGTAAAGGATAAAGCAGATGTAGTGTAAGGTTACTGCTCTACTGAAAGAAGACATGAACTATAAAAACTGATCCTTTATAATTTGTCTATTCAACAACCATATAGCTGAATTTACAGCGGCTCTTTTCTAAACAGGCAGAGGCCCAGAATGCGGAGCAGGAGTTGACGCTTACCAAACTGCAGAGTGAAGCAGCAGCACTTAGAGACTCCTTAGCCAAGATGGGCGCCCTAAGCGAAGGCCTGGCCAAAGACAAGGTGGAGCTGAACCGTCTGCTGTTACAGGTCTGAATCATAGATCATTGATTGATATTGACATTTACTCTGATAAACATCAGCCATAACTTGTTCATATAAAATCAAATGGCTATCTAGATTAACCTTTATCCTCTGATGCTTCTTCTAAGGTGGAAGCTGACAAGGCAGAGCTCAGTGAACGGAAAAGGGAGCTGGAGATCGAGCGGACAGCAGCCAGGGAGGAGCTGGCGCGTGTGCAGCAGGAGCTGCTGGACGTGGCGGCTGAAAAGCGAGCTCTGGAGGCCACACACGTTCACCTCCAAGAGGCACGAGGATGTCTGGATGTAGAGCTGAGTGCAATGCAGAGGGAGAGGACCTTAACGCTGGAGCAGCTCGCCCAGGTTGGCCTTCTTTCGCCTGCACCTGGGTGTATACAGTGATTCACAGCTCTCAGCTGCACTCCGATGCGTCTCGTTGTCATATTAAAAAAAGCCGAGGGGAGATATTGGACGCATCTGCCATGCTAGTCAACACCTTGTGCTCTGAGTACTCCCAATATGAATCTTGGCCCAAGTGTGTATTTTATGAAACTCTTAGGAATTGGAGCATCAGGGCTGTTAAGTGTGAAGGAAGAAGAGGAGGAGAGCACAGATTGATATTACAGACTTGTAATATTCAGTGAGAGGAGACTAGTAAGAAGAGTAATAAAGTAACAGCCTGAACTTGTGGCTCTAGACAGAAAGTTATGTGCAAGACAGTGAGGAATTTAAAGCAGGTTTTCTTGATTTGACGATTAAGACCAGATCAAGGAGGGACCCAAAACATTTTTTTAAAATCTGGATATTTTTGATATAGCAAAGTCTTAAGCCATATTCTCAGTTTTAAACCTTACTCTTTAAGCTGTTCATTTTCTTTCACCCATTTCACCCAAATGCTGTACACATCAGGTGGATAACTTGGCACATCATATAAACTTTCCTCTTGCTTGATATCAAATGGTTCACTACACGCTCAGTGGGGAAAAGTCTCGTGTTTCGGGGAAATATTTGGACAACCTGCTGTTTGGCTGCATGCTGTAAACAGTTTGGCTCAGTTCCTGTGCTCATTCACAGCTCGAGTCCAGCATCCCACACTGATTGACACGTTGACAAATTCCAAGGCTTCCAGTGGTGATTTGATTAACGATCACATCATAGTGAATATTTTTACCTGCTAGTGAAGGACATGTAGTCTGATTTGAAACTAAAGTGACCTGGGAAAGAAATGAATTATTAAATCTAATTTAGCTTGATGCTGGAAGCATTTACGTGTTTCTATGTCTAAGAAAATATGTACATTTGTGTGTGTGTGTGTGTGTGTGTGTGTAGACCAGTAAGCAGAAGCAGGGAGCATTGGAGCAACTGAGTGTGTATCGAAAAGAAGCTGAACTCCAGACTGCCTCACTGCAGAGGATGGGCAGAGAGAGAGAGGAGTTGGCAAAAGACAAGGCCACGCTGACTGTCCAGCTCACCACAGAACAGCGAAAAGCCAAGGCGCTCACCCAAGAGCTGGCTGCTCTTCGGTGAGTGAGTGCACGACTATGCTTGTGTGTGTGGGTGTGTGTGTGTGTGTGTGTGTGTGTGTTTGTGCATTAGTTTGTGTGGGTTTTTGCAAGTGAATGTGGACTAAGTTGTTATTTATGTTGGATTCTGAGACTGGCAAGCGATGTTAAGCACCTATGTGTTTTAGTGAGGATTTGGGCAGTAATCAATAGGTCTTTTCAGTCATTAAACTCTTCCTAATGACTGCTAGCCTCATCAGTCAAACTCTGAGGTGAGGTCAGATGTGCTTTCAACTGTTTGAACTATCACCCTGTTGTCCATCCTGTTTTCAGTGATGCTGGGGACTGTGATGTACAAGCAGTGATGGATTTGATATATTAAAAGGTTTAAAAATTCAATTTCAGTCCAATTACATTTTATTTGTACAGCATTTTAAACAATGCACATCGTCACAAAACAGCTTTAAAGGAATATATAAATTTAGGATATAAAATTTTAGGATATAGGATAATTAAATTTATCTCTAATGAGCAAGCTAGAGGTGATAGTGACAAGAATAAATGAAATGATAGGAAGAAACCTTGATCATTGTACCATCATCAGATTATACAAAATTCCCTTCTATAACTGTGTACTATATGATCAAAAGTGTATCCAGTAAATTCATTGTAGTGTTAACATGAAGACCATTTTGCTGAAGTTTCAACCATCACCAAAGGAGATTTGAGTACAAGTGCAGTCCTAGAACATTTATACCAATTGTAGGCCTAAGCAAACTGTTCGTATTGATTTCAGTCCAAAGCCATCTATGGTTTCTATGTGGTACTATCCACTATAGTCTCACATATCTTTAAGATGTCCATATGAGACCATCCTCAGTAGCAGCGAGCAGTTTCCAAGTGATGAGAACTCAAACCAGAAACAAGGCATCAGGACGGATTGGGCAGGTCCGGAGAACAGAAGAGGTTACATCAGTGGTATCTCAGGAGTACCATGCATAGCTCAACAGAGAGAGAGAGAGAGAGAGAGAGAGAGAGAGAGAGAGAGAGAGAGAGAGAGAGAGAGAGAGAGAGAGAGAGAGAGGGTGCTTATTGTGAAGTAATGGTTAAAGGTGATGTACATTGTGAGTAGAGTGCAAGCCGGGACTCAGACAAGACTAGCTATGACAGCATAACTAAAAGGGAGAGCCAGAAGGTAACACAGACATGAAAGCTTCCTGGGACATGAAGCAGCCAGCCTCTCCACCATCAACAAATCTGAATAAATTCGTGAGAGTTGGGGAGACGGCAATATACAGACATCCCGAAAGTTCCAACAAATAGCCTGCATATTTGATCCAAGACCAAATATTCTCTTATGTCTTTACTTTATAGGTCAATAGTAATATTTAATAATCAATTTGACATTTTACTGGGAGCCAATTCATTATGGATAAGACAGGGGTGATGTGTTCACCTCTTCATTCTGGACTAACTGGAGCTTGTTTATACACCTACTGGAACATCCAGGCAGTAAGGCATTACAGTAATTCAACCTAGAAGTAACAATAGCATGAACTGTTTTTCTTTATGTGTATGCGTAGTGACATTATATTTCTTATGCTGGGAATATTTCTGAGATGAAAGAAAGCTACCCTAGTGATATTATCTACAAAAGATTCAAATGAAAGTCTAGAGTCAATAATTACACCAAGGTCTTTTACTGGACTTAAGGAAAATTTTGGATTTTTTCTGACTGACTATGTAGCTCAGGTTCTCTTAATATGATGCATGTTGAGTCACACAATGGTAAAGTGAAGTAAATCACAGTTTTTATGAATACTTATGCTGATACTTTGAAACTGTAATGACAGAGTCATGTATATTCTATCTGACTTAAATAAAGTGTGTTTTTATTTAAAAAAAAAAAAAAAAACAGACAAAGAATGACAGAGGTATGTAAATCACCTGCAATCCTAAATTAAAGCAAATTTTGTGCTGAAGATTTGATGTCCAGTTCATCACTTCATTATGTTATTCTGAAATATAAAAAATGCACCAAGTTGCAAAGCCATGTGTTTTTTTTTATCAGCATAATGTTTTTGTCATATGGCTCACTTGTTCAGTCTTTATGACAATTGCCATTTATTAGTGTCTTTATAAATATACAGTAACTTGATGTCAATTGTCCTGGTTTATTTATGTCTTGTGTAGCACTATGAACTTGTCTTTAAGAATTACCAACTTTTCTCAGTTTAAAGCGTCAATCAGTTTTCTCAAACTCTCTCTCTCACTCTCTGTCACTCTCTCTCAGCGCTGAGAGAGAGTCTCTGGAGTCAGCTCTGTTTGATGGACAGGAGCTGATCTCGTCTCTGGAGGCTGAACAAACTCGGTTAGAAGGGGAGAGAGGCAATCTCCAGCAGGCTAATGAGGCTCTGACATGTGAGTATCTCTCCGGGAGCCTAAGGCCCCCAGAAAACGGCCCACGCGGGGCCTATATTTCAGCTATTCCAGAGATATATTTCATTTGCTGGAGCTGAGAAACAGCTGGCCTAAAGGGTCAGCCACTCTCTTCTCTGGAGTTCAGCACAGTCCCCTCACAGAGAGAGTCCACATTATACACTATTTACATGTCAGCACTGTCACTGTGTATTGCATAAAGATAATTCAAGTGAGTATTATGATTTCATATGTTCCCACCGAGCTGGAACTGAGCAACATAGATTTTATGAGTGACATTGTGCACAGGTGAGGTGTCACGTGTCCAAAGTGAACTGGAGCAGCAGGTGTACCAGGCTCTTCAGGAGAGACAGGCAATAGAGCTGAAGCTAGCTCAGGCTGAGAGAAATGCCCAGCGAATCCTAGCTGCTGCTCAACACACACATCAGGAACAACTGGAAGCTGAACGCAAGGACAAGGTTCCACTTATATATCCATTGAAATATATGACCCCTAATGCCACTGGGTTAATGTTACCTACTTTAACATCCCCATAATCCATTATTATTACTGTTCTTGGGCACATTTTACATAATTAAAAATGTGCTGTGCCTTTCCACATGCCATGCTATATCTGTGTGTTTGTTTTAAACAGACAAAATGAAGCATGATCTTTCCAGTCAGATAGTTTGCTAAAAAATAAATGTACATTTTTAAGGCCACAGCTTTGGTGGGGCTATTTAATTTTTTTCACTAGTCTTTGCTAGCTTTAGAATCTAGCAAAGAAACTTAGAAAGTAGCATTAGAAAATGCAAGTAGGGCTTCACAAAGTTAGCTGAGTAAATAAATACACAGGTTGTAGCAGGATAAATAATTGTTTAAAAAAGTTACATGTGCTGACTTTACAAAGAAAAAAAAATAGACTTAGAGCTAGCAAGTGCTGGGTAAAGGAATGTTTGCTAGCTACATCCCTGTGTAACTTCTCTTCTTTTGAATCTGTAAAGACACAGCACACTTGCCTACAATCTGTTTTCTGTAAAGTATAAACAGAAACTTTATTGGATTCCCACAATTCTGCTTTTAGGTCCTATAGTCCCCCTTCAAATAAATGTTTTAGCTGTGTATTCACAGTATATATTTTGTTTAACAACAAAGGTTGATAAACAGTCTGTGTTCTTGAGCACATTTTCTAGTTGCTCACCAAATTCACAACCTCTTGATTCATGCTACCAAAAATGGACGAGGAAAACACTTTTCTGACAGTGAAAAATGAAAAGCTGGCTTATGACCAGATTAAACTTCTGCTGAGAAGTGTTGGCTGTGCACTATAACTATCATAACTATCATTAGTGTAACAACTATACAAAATTACATATAGCAAAAACACTGAGGCTGAGAAATGCAAGACTGCACTACACTATACAACAACATGAATAACATATTAAATACATTTTTATCTGGCACATTTTCAGATTGGATTAAGTACAGCTCTTAGACTAGGGAGCAGTGTAACATAACCATGCTGGAGGTTACAGTTGGAGGTTTAAGTCAGACTGCATCTTTACCCTGTACATATGCCCTGCTTCAGGAATGTATACGCCTGACCTTGACTGCACAGAAGGAGCAGGCTGAGGAGCAGCTGCGTGCGGAATATGAAGAACTTCGTCTGCGCAGTCGCAGAGAACTGCAGCAGCTGCAGGAGCAGCTGGCCAAACTGCAGCAGCACTGCACAGACAGCCTGTTACAGGCCGAGTGCCACAACCAACAGGTGTGTGTGTTCGTGTATATGTCAGCAGATACTACTGATTTATTTACTTTTGATCAGGATATATTTGGATTGTTATTTAAATTCAAGACAATCGTGTCGTTGTTGTCATTTTATTCAGGCGCTGTATGAGAAAGAGGCAGAAAAAGCAGCTCTGGCTGAACGTATTCTCATGCTGCAGCAGGACCTGGAAGCTGGCACACTGGAGGTGGAGCGCATGCACCGGGACTTCCTAAGCAAACAGGAACAGGATAAAGTAAATGCAATAATAAATGCAGTAATATTGGGCATCAATTTTATTTTTACAGTAGGTTAACATGCCAAATGCCTTGTTCCCTGTAGGACACAATGGCAGGTCTGCAGAGCGAGCTGCAGCAGCTTCGTTCATGTTTTGAGGAGTCTCTCAGCTCTCGAGAGATCTCAGAGAAGAGACTGAATGAGCAGATCAGAGAAGTGTCTCTGAACCGGCATGAGGCTCAGCAGGAGGTGAGACCAGCGGTCCTGAATCGTCAGATCATCAGATTGCTTCATTAATTCAATTGTATTGTCATTAGCATGGAAAAAACCTGCGATGGCCAGGAAAGCAAATATTTTGCATCTTGGGAGGCCGATTTATTTGCACTGGAAGGGGGGAACAGGCCCAGAAGGCAGCAAGAGGCCTGTGGGAGCCCAGTTTAGACCAATTAGTACCAGTACTGTGGAGAAGCGTTTACCACTGCACGCTGCTGATGTTGGCTTTGATAAGCTGCTGTTAAGTATGCCTAGAATGCCACTGGTTGGTTTGTTAAACACCATTTCTCTTTATGTGAGTCAGCATCGCAATATGTCTTATTACTCTAAAGTTAAAATCCCACAGAAGAAGAGCCGATTTTGATGCAGTGGCTATGGCAAGCTTGTTAACTCTGGTTACAGCCATAAACTATGTGGTTTTCTTCTGTTTAAGTCTTCCTTCAAGTGTGTGTATGTGTGATCTTTCTCTTGGCCCTGGTGGCCTCGTGCCTTTCTCTCCTTGTATTTGATTATTTTTACTGATCCTACTCTGACTTGCCAGGTCAGATGTTGACTAACTGCCAGCAGTGAGAGAGTGTGTGGTGGTCAGGAGGAGAGAGAAAAGAGACGAAGCCTGCCTTAGCGATGGATTTAGCCGTCTTCATAAATTCCCATGTGTCAGAAAGTTTATTTTCTCCTCGCAAAGTACTAACCATATTCACCCTGACCCCTTTAAGCTATTCCCTCTCCTCCAATGTATGCTCTTTTTCTTTTTCTCTCTTTCTCTCACTCTCTCTCTCTAACACACACACACACACACACACACACACACACACACACACACACACACACACACACACACAAACACACACACACACACATATATATATATATATATATATATATATATATATATATTTTATGTATATATACACAACACACCATTCACCTCCCAAATCAATGAACTGAACACAGGCGCCCTGGGCCAGAGTGGTGCGGCATTGTTTTTCTCACATTAGGATTTATGAGCAGAAACCTTCTTGTGTGGCCCTGTTAACACAAATCCTCCCCAAAACACACACACATGCACACACACTCTCATTCTCACTCAGAAAGGGCTGAAGTTTCCCATCATGATGCTGAAATGGGCAATGGTTGGAATGGTTGTCTGTCTCACTCTCTCTCCTGTTCTCCTTTTTTCTCACATTTTCTTGTGTTTCTCATTTTCTCTTTGTGGTTCAACTTTGGTTACTGAGCCCCAGAAATCTGCACCATAAAGCAAAGAGCAGCTGCCAAACTATTACCTGAATGTAGGTCACACAGTTCAGGGACAAAGAGCCACAACTTGAGCGAGTCTAATGCAAGTGTGTAACAAAGCCCATCTGTACCTCTGATTTATTACTCGTACATTCTAAAACTATTTTCGATGCCATATAGCTTCACGAATTGTAGTGGACCCGCTTGGAGGAGTTCGGTGCTCACATGCATTGAGAACTGAATGGGACAGTGCAGTGGAATTTTACTAATAGACTGTGTTTCCATTTCATTCAAACCATGGAAAGTGGAACAGAGCCGTCCTCGCACACCCATCTCCTATGCCACGTATGGAATACAGTCAGGAATCTTCACCTTTACTGTGAGCTGTAATATAATCTGACAACAACAATAATCCTCATATTTGTACACATTTACTGTATACCGTACCTTCTGTATATGGTTCAAATGACAATACAGCCACTGGACTTCACTTCTAAACTGCTGATTAGAACATAATGGACTTCAATGCCTGTGAGAATATTTCAGTTCAATTCAATTTTGTTTGTCTAGCACTTTTAACAATAAACACTACCACAAAGCAGCTTTACAGAAATATATAAATATATATAAATCCAGGATATAAATTTATAATTTATAAATAATCATTATTCCTAATGAGCAAGCCAGAGGCAACTCTCCAGGAAGAACTCCCTGTGATGATATTAGGGAGAAACCTTGACAGGAACCAGACTCTAAAGTGAACCCATCTTCATCTGGGTGCCACTGGAAAGTGTGATTATATACAGAATAAGCAGCTTTAGAACACTGCAATGTTGTTTTAAATGTCATTTCTCTTCTCTTCTCTCATTTTCTTTTCTCCTCAGGTGGAGCGATTGCGGCGGGAACTGTCTGAGGTAGAGGAAAGCCGAGATGCCGGAAGGAGGAAGCTGATCGAGGCTCATCGGCAGCTTCGTGAGTGTGTTCAGGAGAGAGACACCCAGCGTAGAGAGAGTCTGGAGCTGAAGAGAGCTCTGGGAGATGAAAGCCGAGAGAGGGAGGCCATCCATGCCTCCAACCAAGAACTCCGGTCTGCTGTCAAAAGAGCTGAGAGTGACAATAACAGGTTTAACACACACCAGCACATGCTTGCATTCACACCAACCTATACATAAAGCCCATCCCACTATGCTGGCATTTGCACCAAGGTTAAAACCACACGGGTATGTCTATTAATAGAAATCATCCCATTCATTCTCTTCACACATATACAGATGTACATACATGAGGAGACGTAGCTCCAGACATGACATCATGAGGCTGCAGTACGTATTCATAGTATGTCTGACATTAATATTTCACATACTAAAGCTGTAGTTTATTTATCTGTCCCTTTAATTGTGACTTAAAATTGCTGTTCAAGGGTTAAACCACAGAACCTTCAAAAATCTCAGGTTTTAAAGGAAATACAAATTCAGTAATGAAATTATGAATGAATAATTGAAGCTCTTATTAAATAGATAAACATGACATGTTTATGGAATGGAATGACTACAGTGTACAAAATCTACTTTCTATGAAAACTGCCCAATTATACTTAAAACATGTACAAAAAACACCTATTTATTGAGTTTGATTTCTTTGTTAGACATGAGGAATTTTCTGTATCACAAAGTTCTGACCTGAATCCCATAGAAAATCTGTGTATGAGAGCAAGAAGGCTCACAAACCTGAGTTACAGACGTTCTGTCTAGAGAAATGAGCAAATATTAGCAAATAAGTATCACAAGAAGCTTGTAGAAGGCTGCCTCAAGTGTTTGATTCAAGATAGGCGATTGAAAGGCAAAGCTACCTAATACTTTAAGACAAAGTCTATGTAAACTTTTGACCCACTGAAAATCTAGATATAGTAAATAAAAGCGAAAATACGGCTCCTCAGCATGAGTCCGCTGGATCTCCTCCACGAGGTTCCAGCGTACCGGGGCCAGAATGACAGTGGGCGGCAGGATGGGCTCGGTCAGTACAGGCTCGTCGGTTATCTCGAATTTCCGTGACAGCACGTCCGCCTTACCGTTCTTGGACCCAGGGCAGTATGTCACCATGAACCGGAACCGAGTGAAGAACAAAGCCCACCTGGCCTGTCGTGGGTTTAAGCGATTGGCGCCACGAAGGTACTCCAGGTTGCGATGATCGGTGAGTACCTGGAATGGGTGACGCGCTCCCTCCAGCCAGTGACGCCACTCCTCCAGCGCCGCCTTGATCGCCAGAAGTTCTCTGTTGCCCACGTCATAGTTGGCCTCGGCGGTAGTCAATTTCCTTGAATAAAACGCACATGGATGAAGCTTCACTGGTTCTCCATGACGTTGGGAAAGCACAGCCCCAAGGCCGCTACTAGAGGCGTCTACCTCCACCACAAACGGTAAGTCAGGGTCCGGGTGTCGTAGGATGGGGGCCGTGGTGAAGCAGTCCTTCAACTGCTGAAAGGCCGCCCGGGCCTGGTCTGTCCAAGCCAACCTCTTGGGCTTCCCCCTTAGTAATGAAGTCAACGGACCTGCCACTGAGCTGTAGTTGCATATGAAGTGCCTGTAGAAATTAGCGAAACCCAGGAAGCGCTGCAGCTCCCGCACCATAGTGGGGGCAGGCCAGTCCGTGACCACCCGGACTTTAACAACGTCCATCTCCACGCCCCGTCATAAGACCACGTAGCCCAAGAAAGTCACCGTGGACCGGTGGAACTCGCATTTCTCTAGCTTCATGTACAGGTGGTGCTGCTGTAACCAGGATAACACCTCCCAGACATGTAGTACATGTTCCTCTAGGGAGGCGGAGTACACGAGGATGTCATCAATGTACGCAATGACCCATTTCCCAAGCAGGTCTTGAAACACCCCATTTATGAGGGCTTGAAAGACTGTGGGGGCGTTGGTGAGGCCGAAGGGCATTACTCGGTACTCATGGTGTCCGTGAGTTGTGTGGAAAGCGGTCTTCCATTCATCCCCCTTCTTAATCCGAACCAGGTTGTAGGCGCTCCTAAGATCCAATTTGGTAAAAATCCTCGCCCCCCTCAGCTGCTCCAGCGCTGCAGGTACCAGGGGCAGAGGATAGGGGTAAGGAACGGTTATAGCGTTCAACCCCCGATAGTCTATACATGGACGTAAGCCTCCATCCTTTTTGCCCACGAAAAAGAATCCTGCCGCTGCCGGTGACGTGGAAGGCCGAATGTGGCCCACTGCCAGAGCGGTCTCAATGTACTCCTCCATGGCCTTAGACTCAGGTAGCGAAAGGGGGTAGACCCGCCCCCTAGGCGGAGAGGCATTAGGCAGCAGATCGATGGCACAATCCCACGGTTGATGCGCCGGTAGTTGAGCCGCCCTTTCTTTGCTGAACAGCTCCCAAAACTCTGTGTACTCCTGAGGAGGGTGGCCAGGGATAGCGAGGGGCGACTCCCTCATGCAAGAGGTCCTGCAGGGCCTAGGTACCTGGTCCCATAGGCATTTCTCCTTGCAGGCGGGGGACCAGCGTACCAGCTCCCCGGAACGCCAGGAGATTTGGGGGTCATGACGCCTGAGCCACGGGAATCCCAAGATCACAGGGTTGGCCAGGGAGGAAGTGACGTAGAACGCCAAACGTTCCTGGTGAAAAAGGCCCACTCGGAAATTCCAAAATGGCAAAATTTCCACTCGGAAATTCGGCCCACTCGGCAGTTCCGTCTGATGCTTAAGGTAGCCCTCACCAATCGGCCGACTGTCAATGGCTGTAATCCTTAGAGGTGGTAAACAGGGGAAGTTGGGGATCCCGAGCTTCTCCACCAATGCCCCGTCGATAAGGTTGACGGCCGCCCCAGAGTCAATTAGTGCTGAGACAGGGATACAGCGATTAGATACACACAGCGACACCGGCACCAGTAAGCTGAAGAACCATGAACCGCCACCCACCTGTGCCGATGAAGGTTTCTCCAGACACCGAGGGCTTAGATGTCCGGAAGCCCTGCAGTTGTAGCATAACCGCATCCGGCTTCGTTGTTGATGTGTCGGCTCAGCCAGACTGGACCTTCCCAGTTGCATGGGCTCTAGGACCTTCTCCCTGAAACTGGAGTAGTTTGGCCGGTTCCTGGGACGGGCTGTGGAGAAACGTGAGGGCCCTGCCTGTTGTTGGAGCATGAGATTATCCACACGGATGGCCGTGGCTACAAACTGGGACAGTGTAGTCTCCTCAGTGCGACACGCTAGCTCCCTCTGGAGCTCAGGGTTCAGTCCGGACCGAAACACTGCCCATAACGACACATCGTTCCATCCCGACTGTGCTGCCAGGGTGCGGAACCTAATGGCGTAGTCCGCTGCGGTGTCAGAGCCCTGGCGTAGCTCCATGAGCTGCACAGATATGTCCTTGCCCCCAGCGGGGTACTCAAACACCTCATGAATCATGCCTGAGAAGTATGCAAACGACGATCTAATCTGGGGATCGGCGTCCCACACTGCGGAAGCCCACTCCAATGCCCTACCAATTAGTAAGGACATAACTAGTGCACACTGGGTTTCTTCTTCTCTATACATCCCTGGCTGATGCGAGAAGAACACCTCACATTGTCGTAAGAAGCCCCGACAGCGGTCTGCAGAACCCTCAAACTTGTCTGGCAAAGCTAGACGGGGTGACTCACCGCGGGCTGCGGGCGGGTCCTGTGGTGTGGCGAGGCTCGCGCTGCGTAGCTGGTCTTGCAGTGCCTCCACCTGGTCCTGGACGAGCAAAGACAGAGTCGGAAACAGGCACAGAGTTCGGCAACGGTGTATTATATAAGAGTGTACAAACAAACAGGAAGAGACAGAAACGAAAGTCCTTAAACAGTCCAGAATTGATAAGCCAACAATAGATACAACAGAGACAATCCAATAGAATAAACGTTAAACAGTCCAGTTCGGTAGCAACAGGTAATCCACACAGGTAATCCAAAAGAGAAAACGTTAAACGGTCCAGTTCGGTAACAACAGGTAATCCACACAGGTAATCCAAAAGAGAAATCGATAAACAGTCCAAGTCATACACAAAAAGCAATCCAATAGTCAAACGCTCGGTACTCCCCATAGAAAAGATACTTCGCGATGTGCAGGAAGTGCGCAGCGTTTTTAAAGCCATCGCGCACCCGGAAGTAATCTCAAAAGTCAGGCGAGAGCTCCCTCTCGCAGCCGGCGCTCAAGCGGGTCGTGACAGTATCCAGTTCAGATGATTAACTTTACCTGCATGTACCTCACTCATGTACTTCACATGTAGAGTTCTCAGGACAGGAGTTTTTCAGCTGTATTAAGATTATTGCTTTTAAAGGCAAGCACTTTTTTGCTCTTTTATATGCTGTATAAGATGTTACAAAACCCAAAAGATGATACAAGTATTGTTGAGACTAATATGAAAGTATGTGAATGAGAAGAAGGCAAAGACTCATCAACAAAAAAATTGTAGTTTAATATTCTTCACATATATTAAGGCTGATTGTCAAGTATCCTGTTTGTGATGATTATGTTAATCACTGTCTCACTTAGTCTAAAGAGATCTCTGGAGGAGAGGGAGCAGAGACTAGTGGTTTTAGAGGAGTGTAAGTCCTCCCTTCAGCAGGAGACATTGAAACTGAGGTCCAGCCTACGTGATCTGGAGAAATCGCACCTGCATGCTCGCAGAGAACTGCAAGAATTACGCCGCAAGGTTATTGCACCTGAATAAACTAAACGGCCAAAAGTTTTTTTTAGATACCTGACCATCACACCCATACAGGATGTGGGCATTCGCTAAACTGTTCCCAAAAGGTTTGAAGCACACAATTGTATTGGATGTATTTGTATGCTGTAGCATAACAATTTCTCTTAACTAGTACTATAGCATGACAGTGCTCCTGTGCACACACTGAAGTCCTTGAAGACATGGTTTGACAAGGACGGGGAGGAACTCCAGTGTCCTACACATGAGCCTTGAGTTGGGCTGAACTGGAACACAATGCCTGAAATCAATGCCTGATCTCACTAATGCTCCTAATGCCACACTCCAAAATCTACTGGAAAGCCTTCCCAGAAAGAGTGGAGGTTATTATAACAGCACAAGGAAATAAACTGGAAAGGAATGTGTGAAAACCATATGGGTGTAATGGTCAGGTGTATATCTAGCCAGTAAAACGTCTTGTAGCAATATACTGGATTTGTTACTTAGATATAACCCAGTAGGATCATGCTTACCTTTGTGTGTGTGTGTGTGTGTGTGTGTGTGTGTGTGTGTGTGTGTGTGTGTGTGTGTGTGTGTGTGTGTGTGTGTGTGTGTGTGTGCAGGTAAAGACTCTAGAGGCAGAGTGTACCCAGCGGAGTCAAGAGCTAAGTGATGTCCAGGCTCGTCTAGCTCAGGAGGAGCAGAAAGAGGAGGAGAGCAGAAGAGACAACTTTGCCCTCAAACAGAGAGTCTTGGAGAGTGATGCAGGAAGAGAGGCAGCACTGAAGGAGGTGAAGTAGGCATTAACACAAACACTATCTGCACAATCTAATTATTATTATTACTATAATTTGTATATGTAAAGGGCACAGTGGCTTGGTGGTTAGCACGTTTGCCTCACACCTCCAGGGTTGGGGGTTCAATTCCTGCCTCCGCCATGTGTGTGTGGAGTTTGCATGTTCTCCCCATGCCTTGGGGGTTTCCTCCGGGTACTCCGGTTTCCTCCCCCGGTCCAAAGACATGCATTGTAGGTTGATTGGCATCTCTAAATTGTTCGTAGTGTGTGATTGTGTGAGTGAATGAGAGTGTGTGTGTGCCCTGCGATGGGTTGGCACTCCGTCCAGGGTGTATCCTGCCTTGATGCCCAATGACGCCTGAGACCCGTTGGCCCAAGAATAGATTGGATAAGCGGTAGACAATGAATGAATTTGTATATGTGTTCATGTGTGTTGGCATGTTATTTGTATATGTGTACAGGTGGCAGGCCTGCAGCGGCGTGTGTCTGAGCTGGAGGAGGCGCAGCGTGTTGAGAGGGATACCCAGCGTCAGTGGGAAGTCAGCATTCAGCAGAGCCAGCAGAGCCAGCAGGAAAAGATCATCTGCCTAGAGAGGGCGTTACAGGAGGAGCAGGTGCAGCTTAGAGAGCTGAATGTGGAGTTGAGCCTAGCACAGGGACGAGTTCAGGGTCTGGAAGAGCAGCTGGCAAAAACTGATGCTGCACGCACTGATCTGGAGCGCAAGCTGAGTGGTCTGACATCTGCCCTTAGACGCACTCTGGGCATCGGACACAGGGCGAGGTCACCCACCCCAAGACCAAGAGGGAGGAACCCGTCACCATGGAGAAATCACTCTCCTTTTAAAGGTTCAGCACAATTAAAAAGTTCAATTAGAAATAAAAAACACAAACATACGGATACAACTTGTGCAAAAATACCAAAAAAATCTTCTAAAAAACATACAATTAGGAACTTGGTGGTCTTTATGCTTAAGACTTTTATTTATGTTTCACTTACTTCTTATTTAAATTATATTATTGAGCATTTAATTTTATACTTACACAGAGCAAATATTAGCAGTAATCTACATTATTTGTAAAATAATGTGAATGCTGAATGGTTTTGGGCTTTTTTATATGTTATAAGAAAATAAATAATTTTAAACATTTTAATAGCTATGTATGTGCATGTAAGATTAGGTTGTCTGTTTGTTTGTGTTTAGGAGGCGATCGTATGTCTAGTTCTTCTCCAGCTCAACCTGTTGCAGAAGATGGAGAGCTGGATCTGGACTCTGTGCAAGCGGCACTGCGCAACTTCCAGCAGGAGCTCAGGGACACCCAGAGAGAGAGGGTGTGTGTGCACATGCCCCACACACACACACACACACACACACACACACACACACACACACGACACTTTAATATAACCATAAAATACCTCAGGACACTGTAAGCAGTGTTTCCCACACGTAGGTGACTGGAAACCCAGGTACACTGACAAGCAGCCAAATGAATTACACCCTTTATAAAAATTGCATTTTATTTATTAATCCGTTTAGCAGAAACAAGGTATGTTTCCTACTCAATTTATGCAAAGAAAATTGTCCCTTATTTCTTGCTCTAGACTCATGTGAGATATGTACTAAAACAGGACTACCCTTTCCTAAGCGCTTTTATACTTTATATAGGCAATAATGCATTGGTTGTAATAAATTTAGACTGAAAATGCCTAGTTTGTACTGAATATAAGCTGAAATCGGATCTGTCTCTGGCAGGAGGAGGCCCAGTCTCAGGTACTGAATCTGAGCAGGCAAGTGACAGATCTACAGGCTAGTCAGGAGAAGAGCAATGCACGAGTCCAGCAGATGAAGCGTACACTAAAAGAGCTGGAGCAGGGTATGACTTCTGTCTTCCAGTACCACAGAACAATCAAACTGTCATGACTAATATCAAAATATTAAATCCAAATACCCTTGAAAATGCTACTCTATGTATGTGTGTGTGTGTGTGTGTGTTTGTGTGTGTGTGTGTGTGTGTGTGTGTGTGTGTGTGTGTGTGTGTGTGAGTTTAGTGAAACGTGATTTGGCAGAACGTGTAGAGCTAGCTCAGGCCTCACTCGCACTACAGGAGGATGCAGTGCAGTGTGGAGACAGAGAGAGGAGGATCATGGGAGAGGAACTGTCCAGGTTGAAGAGTAGCCTGCAATCAGCTGATGCAGGAACCAAAGCTCTGCAGGTATCACATTCTCAATATTCAGAATAGGATAAAGAAGTTGCTATAATCAAAATATAGTAACCCGCTGTATAATAATTTAACCCTGATTTTACCAGTACATTGAAATTTGGCTTATCAGACATTTTCAATAAGTGTAAACAAATGAATTATTTTATCACTGCAGGTCTGAGATAAAAATGAGTCAGGACAGTGTTGTCTGTCAGTGTGAGATATTATTACCTATATTGGATAACCTTACACAGAATTTAGTGGTTGAAGATAACACCTTCAGATTTTAGATGCTTATGAACAAGTGCAGATCTCAGAGAGCAGAAATGGGTTTGATATCACCATTTTTTCAAAGCTTTTCTATGAAATTAATGCCCATGGTAGGCTATAGAAATACTTATAAAAAACTAAACTACTCTTTAAGCCCAGAGTGTCTACTTTCATATAAATCATTAAGCACCACTGTGGTGTGGCATGCTGAACATGAATGAACACAGCAAAACAGCAGGAAAGTCCTTTTTTTTCTACCAATTTATCCCCTCATGCATTTTTTTCTTTATTTACTCACTAAACCTTCACTTCAGCTAAGCATAAAGTAAAGATATTTAGCCATTTTACAAATGTCTGCCTTTTCCATTCATGTATTATGTGTAAGCACAAACAAAAGCCAACCCAGTCTCATGCAACTTAACTGCAGCACCTACTATATAAAGAATATCAATGTTCTGTAACAAGCCCATGTTAATTTAACATCATGTAACCACACCTAACTCTATCGCTGTATTGTTTGAATAAGATTAATATGTAATAAATGCAGAGTTCAGCCATGAATCTCTGTCCATAAGCTAGTTGGTGGATGTGGTAGCTCAGTGGTTAAGGTGCTGTACTACTGATTGGCAGGTTGTGAGCTCAAATCCCAGGACCACCAAACTTCCACTGCTGGGTAAATGAGATAAATGTAAGTTGCTCTGGATAAGGGTGTCTGCCAAATGCCTCAAATGTATTTGGTTCCCTCAATGCTAGTGCAGCAGCCAATCAGCTATAATTCACTTTCCCATACACTACGATATTATCTAATTCTAATTCTAATTCCTCCTTCCCAACACCCTCACAGAGATCTGCAGTAGGGAGCAGTTCCTTCCACTTTACCTATTTTTAGCAGGTTCTCTTATCTCTATATCCAGGCATGTCTAAGAGAGCAAGACTTCCTACTTGCTAAGCAGCTCCATAGCAGATCTAATCCACCAAGACCAAACCTACCTACACTCCATTTCTCTCAATAAAATATATTAAGTCTATTAAGAGAGGTGTCAAGACTGAAGTAAGTTAAATAATAATAAGTTCATCTCACTATAAAATATATTGTGTGTGTATAGGAGAAGCTGGAGCGGGCCGAGGTATCTGAGGCGAGTCTGGTTGAGGAGTGCAGGAAGCTGAAAGAAGTGTGTAAGACTGCAGAGGAACGAGCATCCAAGTTTGAGATCAACCATCGTGCTCTAGAAGGGGAACTGCAACGCTCACGGCTACATACTGGAGAGCTGGAAGCCGAGCGTGCTGCCCTGCTGGAGAGAGTGACCAGTCTACGGAGGGAACTGGGGGAGAGCGAGCAGCACACGGCTCTGCTCAAGGTGAATGTTACGATGAGGTATTCATTGTAATGTAAACAGATAGATCTCAATTACTGGCAAATCCTTGATGCAGCCGTGTATCAAGCATTGATCAAGCATAGGGTTAGGGTTTCCAGCTACAATGCTTATATTATAATGCACTTCTGCTAATATGTTTTAATTTCTATAATAACAAATTACACAGGGAGTAGATTAAAAACATATACATACACATACTTATTTATGGTGTGTCTATGTTATTAATTTTATATATATTTTTTTTTTATATATCGTAACAGTCAGAGGTAAATCTGTAACATTTTCCAGCATGGGAGAGTGTTGGGGTTAGTAGTTTGAGCATTACAATTTGCATATTTTTCTCATTAACTTCAAGAGAGAGGGACTGGCTGTTTAACGTAAATGAAGTAACTTAATTTGCAGACGTCCTACAACATTACAAATCTATAAGCTGTTTAAAATCTTATAATTCTTTACTGTTTAAAATGTTTTTGTTGGCAAATGGTATAAAACTTGTGGTATAAAATAATAAATAAATAAATAAATAAATAGAACACTTTCTGGCACCCTGTTATTGGATGGCACATTACATGACCCTGTCATTGATCTTATATCATTATGCACCTAGTTGTGATGTAGAAGCTGCCTTCAGGATTCCGGCAATTCAGCATCTAATGTGCTAATTGCTCTGTTCAGATATTATATTCACATCAGGGAAAAGGCGTGAGCCAGCATGCTTTGGATGAGACTATCGAGTTCTCCTGGCTGTGTTACAGGTGGAGAGTGAGAGAGCAGCGACGGCTCTTTCCCGTGCTGAGCTTCAGGAGGCTCAGCTGCATGAGAAGCTGCAGAACCTGACATCAGCTCTGAGTGAGAGTAACAGCAGCACAGGAGCTGCACAGGAGCAGGCGGCTCGGCTTCAGAGTGCTCTCTCTGCTAGCGAGCATGATCGCAGGACACTACAGGTCAGTCAATTTTGTTTGATTAAAATTTCTGTCATTTAGCAGACGCCCTTATCCAGAGCAACTTACATTTTATCACATTTTATACAACTGGCCAGCAGTGGCAGTTTGGTGGACCTGGGATTCAAACTCACAAATTAGTAGTCCAACACCTTAACCACTAAGCTACCACAGATTTATGGTGTGTTCACACTTACAGTGACTCACAGTAACAAAACGACTGGAGACTCTTCATTTTCAGTGAGAGATAACAACATGAGCAAGAGCGAATTTTAAAGATTATATGTGGGAATTCCATAAAATGAGAAAGTTGAACTTTATGCAAATACGGAGTGACTTAGTCCAGTGAGTACCAGTAGGAGTGAAGACAGTAGAGCGCACTTGATCCGCAGTAAAGAGCACACTTCTTCGCCTTCATCGCATATGCTTCATCTTAAGAAAACTGTGTATGCGAGTTGCACCACCCACTGATAAAATTCTTATTACTATGGCAACCAGTATCAGGAACGTCTACTGATGACCTCGTAGTACAGTGATTGGAGACTTGAAGTGATATAATTACTGTATGTGTGACCGTGTGCAGCACTATTACTATGTTGGGGCAAAATGCCTACAAAAAAATTTAAAAGTATGAAAATACTCATACTCATGCTTGTGTGCAGTAAGGAGACATGCCTTCATTGGGAAAATGACCATTCAGTAGATTTTCTGGAAATACTTTACATTATTTTCCCTTAAATCATTATTTACGGCATGAGGTTGTATCACAGCACTTTTAAATTCTTGAATCTGATAAAGTCTGATTAGTGTTGATTCATTTACTCTAACAGCAGCTCTGACAGTAGTTTGGCTGCAAGGCTAATCACAGGTTTATAGTAATGCGCTCCTTCTAATATGTGTTTATAATATCAGCTTACATCCTCAGCCTTGCCCTGTAGAATCAAAATTAATAGCTCTATATAGCGTCTAGCGTTTTCCTGTCCTTAGCTAATGAACATGTTAATTCACTCGGGCTTGACCACACAGTCACAAAGGCTCTGATTGTGACCTGATGTAAAATATATGCCCTAAATCTTAAATAAAGCTTTTAGATTGAATCGATCTTTTGACTCCCACGGCCACGGCTCCAGGTTAGTTGCTCCATCATGCCATAACTTTTCCAGTTTTGAGGGCTTCTTTTCTTCCCATGAGCCGTCAGCATGGTGGGATAGCTGTGCTATAAAACACCGGAGCAGGGTCATTACTTCTCTCCCAGCATCTCTGGAGGGCTTTCAAGCTTTCATTTGAAACAGAGTTTTAAAGATGCTGTGCAAACAAAAACACTGCACTTGGTATAAATCTCCTCCAGTTTGCTCGTGACCTGTCAGACCATGCCAATAAAAAGGGAAAAAAATACTATCTGTGGTTCTTAACACTCTTTAGCACTATTGAGATGGAGAAAAGGAATGATACAAATGCTGGGTTTGGATGGAAAGGTAGAAGGGAATGAATTATTGAGAATGGGAAAGAAAATGCCACAATATTTTTGCGAATACAGGAGCAGCTGGATAAGGCACGAGACGCTCTTTTAAACACTAAGAAACAGAACCACGTCCTTAATGACAAGCTGCAGAACCTGCTGAGGAGTCAGGATGAGTCTGAGCTCAGAATCACAGAACTGGACAAACACATACGGAACCTGCAGGAGGTAACAGACACACATTTACAATGAGAAATGCCTCTAAACAGCATTGTAGCTTCTGCATCATTTTCCATGTCCCAAGAATCCTGTGTGATTCATAATTAGGTGATGTCATCTAAAAAATCTTTATTTACATTCGGCTTTGCCAATCTCAGGCTCTGCGGCAGAGGGAACAGGAGATACAGGAGGCCCAGGATGGTGGTGCATTTCTGCGGAGGGAGAAAGGAGAGCTAGAGGAAAGGGTGAACACCCTACAGAGCTCACTTCAGGGCCTGCAGGAGGACAAGACACAGCTAGAGAAAACGCTCGCTCGCCTCGGCAAAGACAAATCCTCCCTGAAACGCACACTCGAGAAGGTACATTGCCGGTTATAATCTTAAGCATGAACGTACAGTGTGTATACAACAGAGAGATACAATGTAATGTAAAGTTTTAATTAAATTAAGTGTATGTGTATCATTTCATGTCTTTCATAAAACAAGTGATGTATATAATAAACATTGTGATATTCTGTAATTAAGTATAAACTTTAGTCTGCTGGGAAACTGTTGTATAAGAGGAATAAAACACTACAGGATGAGCTGTTATAAGAAATAATTCTGCTTTGGGATCACATCAAGAGCCAGTCTTTCAAAATACAGTAGAAAATATTAGTCTATATTCTCTGATTGGCAACCGCAAAGCAAACTATATACAAAAATATAGAGTAATTAATCCAGCTTATTAAACCGTCTGCATTTTCTACATATGACTGACAGACCATCCAGGATTTAGCTTTTTTTTATTGATGTTTTTTTTTTTCTTTAAGAGTTTTGTATTGTTGCAACAAAAATGCTTAATTCTGATGCAGCTATGAGATTTTGTTCTTTTTTTGTGTAAAATTACTTGAATTGGTCAAATTGCAAGTATAGCATTCTTCTTTTAAACTACCACTAGTGCAGACACATGTAATTGCTTTCTATGATAGCTGTACTCATGTTCAGTGCACATGAATTGAAGAGAACTTTGGCTAAACACATGTTATGACATCATATGACACAAATTGGCAGAAAATCAGTTTTCATTTTAAAAATTATGCAAAATCTTTGATTCTTGATTTTATTTTGAAAAATTTAGATTTTATGCAAAATCACTAAATACTGTATTGAATCATTAACACCGTGTATCTGGTTTTAAGGGAATGAAAATACATGTCTCTTAATTATAAAGCTAAGACTCAATAATACTCTAAAAAACAACAGCATGTAACTGGACATCAATCCTAAACATGAAATCTGTGTGTTTCTATGCATGGGCATGTGTATGTATCAGGTAGAGCAGGAGCGACAGAGGCGGGAAGAGCAGGTGGTGTGTGTTGGTCATCAGAAGGAGCAGCTGGAGCAGACAGTGTGCAGTCTGGAACAGGAACTGAGCGAGACGCAAGCAGAAACCAACACACTAAAGGTTAGAGAGAAGAAGAGGCAAAGGCAAAGATAAAACATGAGTGAGAGAAAGACAGATAGACATAGAGCAAGTGAAAAAGAGAGATAAATTCAAATAGTTGTGGATAATTTAGTGGATAAATCAGTATCCAGTCACCTGAACCTCCGTTCCACTGAAACCCAAGCTGTGAGTAATGTACTCCATCAAAATTCCATTTGCACTCTAAGCACCCTTTACTGGTTAGCCTCCAGGTCTCTTTAGCAAAATGTGACAGTTGGGGTGTGTGTGTGTGTGTGTGTGTGTGTGTGTGTGTGTGTGTGTGTGTGTGTGTGTAGTCCCAGCTTTCCCATATGGAGCAGGCTCATGCGCAGCGCCTCCTGGAGGTAACAACTCGCCACAGACAGGAACTGGAGCTGGAGACAGGACGTCTGCATGGTGCCCAGCAACAGGCAGAGCGAGCACTGGAAATTCGAGAGAAAGCCCACCGCCAGAGAGTCCGTTGCCTTGAGGAACAGGTGGGTACGGAGAAGGTGTCAAAAATAAGTGGATGCAGCTGTGGAGACTAAGCTAATGAAACAGAAGACAGAGTTTACAGAGCTCAGTATTCAGATGACAGAGGACATGGCCATAACTTTAGATAACAGGTATCAACAATGACACATAAGCAGTAATTTCACTTGTTTTAAGGTAAGGGACATGGTGGCATGATGCTCACTGAGTTTGCATGTTCTCCCTGTGCTTTGGGGGTTTCCTCAGGGAGTGCTGATTTCCTCACCCGGTTTAAAGACATGCATTATAGGCACATTGGCATTTCTAAATTGTTTGTAGTGTGTAAATGGGTGTATGTGTGTGCAGTTGTACATTGTGATGGGTTAACACCCTATCCACGGTGTCCCCCACTTTGTGCCACAAGTTCCCTGGGATAGACCCTGTGTAGGAAAAGCAGTGGTTACACAACTCCACTTGGCTATATACAGTTGTAGAAAGGACCATATTTATAATCACACTCTCGGGTGTCACCCCAATGAGGATGGTTTCCCGTCTGATTCCTCTCAAGGTTTCTTCCGCATATTGTCTCAGGGAGTTTTTCCTTGCCACCTAGCCTCAGGCCTGTTCATTAGGGATAAATTGAAATTTTATTTTAAAGTTTGTCATTTTTATATTTCTGTAAAGCTGCTTTGAGACAATGTGCATTATTATAAGTGCTATACAAATAAAATTGAATTAAATAGGTGCTACAGAAAGGGCCTTATATTCAGACTTGGTTTATGCAGGCACTTAGTAGCCCATTCAGATTATTTGAGATTTTCTTACATAATACTGCTGCCTAAAAACTCAGGGATAGAAAATAAGGACTGAAGTAAAAACATAGCTATCCATCTCTATTGATCTCTGAACTATTAAAAAATAGCTATATTGCTACATGTTGCCTGCTTTGAATTGTCCAACTAATAAATTAATGCCACTGATTTTCTTAACTCATGGTGCTATTTTTTTAATAATGATAAGCTGACCAAGCACTTATTTGCTAAAATCCTTGACTTGAGCAATAAGCAATGTGTAAAGGTTAAGATGCTGTGCAAAAAACCTTTTTGTGGACTTTATAAATGAATGAATATTGTTATACTGATATGATACAAATACACATTCATCAAGACTATCACACAGCGGTGCTAGAGCCTAGCTCAGGCTGATATGGACAACAACAGAAAAAAACATATCAGAATCAAGCATAACTGAAACACAGCTCTGTTTTTGGCAAATTCTGCCTAAGCCAAATCTGTGAAAATCTGTAGATTCATCCAAAGTATGAATACGATATGAAATTTCAGTATAAACTTCTTATTCAGGCTGTGTTACTCAACTCTTTCAAACTGAAAATTCAAGCTGTTTATCAGTCCCTCCAGGATTTCACAGGATTTCACATTAATTCTTGTAGCCAAAAATGAGTGCTTTTGCTGTAGCTTATTATCAAAATTTGCAGCAGAATTTGTGGAGTTTTTCTGGACTTCATTTTAAACTCCTGCCAGTGAAGACGCATATGTATTACTCTTAATGATAGATGTGCTCATGTTTGACACGTGTGAACCAAATCTGCAGAAACTCTTTGGTTATTCTGAAAAAAATTCAGCTCCTCCAAAAGTCACAGAGTTAATCACAAAATCGTTAAAATCGCTCCTGGAGTGACTGGTTAAGATTACTATGAATAAAACACATGTTTACAGCCATGAAGATATTCAGATGACTTTTGATGAAAGTGAATATATAGTCTATTACAGTACATACAATACAGTATATTGAGCAATATAAAAATGAACAAATTGCTATTGTTTGTCAATAACTGATGATAAATCCTGGTGCTGTGGACAGACTCAGAACAAAATTATACATAATGAATGTTGCCGTTTTTTAACAGCAGTGTCAAACTCAGGCCCTCGGTACACTGTGTAGTGTTGATCGTGCTCTAACACATCAAGTCCACACCCTAGGAGCTAATAAGCTGATGAGTTCAGTCTGATTTTTAATCAAAACAATAATCCAAACAAACTGAAAAAAATCTGGGGCTGAATTAGAGACTGGTCACGCTGTAATCAACTGTAGGGGTGTGTGTGTGTGTGTGTGTGTGTGTGTGTGTGTGTGTGTGTGTGTGTGTGTGTGTGTGTGTGTGTGTGTGTGTAAATCAGGTGTCCACACTGAAGGAGCAGCTGGAACAGGAGATGCGCAGGAGACAGACCTACATGAGCCAAATGCTGAAGCCTGGGTCCTAAACATGTGTGTGTGTGTGTGTGTGTGTGTGTGTGTGTGTGTGTGTGTGTGTGTGTGTGTGTGTGTGCGTGTGTGTGTGTGTGTGTGTGTGTGTGTGTGTGTGAGAGAGAGAGAGATTTGGCCTGCTCTATCTGACTTCTAAGGCCATGGAACGGAGCAAACCTCATGTGTCATCACACTCCCTCTGCCGTCTCTCATTGTGGAGCTTGGCCAACATGGCTCACAGTGGCTACTCAGACGGATGTCCACATAATAAGAGGTTTTAACGGACGCACGCGAACACACACCCCCACACTCTTGCTCAAAGAACAAGAAATCACTCGCAGGACTGTTGGACTACATGAGCACAAATCCCCTCAGTAATCCTGATTGACATGGTAAAAAAAAACCAACAACAACAAACAAAGAGATCACTGTTTCCCCAAAACGCTCAGCAAGTGCCAAATTGTTTTAAGGATTTGCTCGGCATGCGGCTGAGGCGTGTGTTAGTGTGCTCTGTGTGTCCCTGTTGGCCTGATGATGATCGCTACAATGTGAGGATGGCAACTGCTAGGTTACCTCTTACACACACGCACACTCACTCATACACACGCACTCACGTTTTTCTTACTATCCCTGTGAGGGTCTTCCAGTGACAATTATTAATATAGATAATCAATTCAATCCCTGCATCTAAATCTAACCCTAACCTAACCTCCATAAACAAAAAGATTTTTTTTTAATTAAAAGCTATATTTTCTCATAGTTTTCTTCATGGAGACCAGTCACATGACCCCAAAAGGTCAAAATTGTCAGATATTCCAATCTTTATAATGACATTTGGTCCCCACCAAGATATAAAAAACATGCCCCACACACACACACTCCAAAGGAATATTTTGCCCTTTCATACACTTTGTCGTGCGTCACGTATTTAATAGGTTTATTACATGTAACAACATCAAGCTTAATGATAATAAGAGCCAATCGTTTTCATCTGTCAATGTTTAGGTCACTTTTGAGGTCAGAATCAAAGCGTAGCATTCATGACAACCTAGTGAAGCCATTTAGATTTTTTTTTAAATTATATTTAATGTTAATCATTTTAACGACTTAATGTCAGTTGATTTAATATCAAGATAATTTCAGCACTGTGTTAATCCTCAAACATGCATCTTGATCTTTTGTGAACAATTAAGAAGAAACTGCATGTGTTTTGAGGTTTTTTCCCCCCAGTTCTACTCCATGAAATGATTTTTTTAAGCCAATAAACCTACAATGAGTGATGAAACAATGATCAGATTGATGTGTGGAGTTTGTAGAGCTGCTATATTTGCGTTGGCTTTGCCATGTGAATAATCACACTGACTTGTTTTGATGTGTGTGCACAAGTTAAAAACTGCCTCAGAAGTTCCTTTGTGGCAGCTTGGCTCCAGGTTTTGATTAGTATTACTAATAACCCACTTTGTAAAAAAGATCTTTTTTTTTCTCTTTCTCGGAGACGACCGTGGTCCTCTGAGTTTACTGCCAAAAGAGACTTAGCACAAAAGCCTTCATATACAGATTATTGCCTGATAGTGTCTGTATTGCAGCCAGCCAAACCTTGCTGTGCTTTTGTTTAAACACAGTTATTTCATACGCCTTTGAAATTAGACATCTCACGCACTGCATGATAAATTCACTTGGGAAATTGATTTTCAGGAACAGAAAAAAAGAAGACTACGGTAATCCAAACCAGAGGGTCTTCGCATACATTGCTCGCTTTGAACTGGCATCTCATGCGAGGCCTACATAAGAGCCACTGAGTTCACTTGACATGATTGGCATTCTAGTGTTGCTCTTATATTGCTGAAGTGTCTGCTGTGCTCTCTCTCTCTCTGTCTCTCTGTCTCTCTGTCTCTCTCTCTCTCTCTCTCTTTCACTCTCTCTCTCTGTCTCACTCTCTCTCTCTCTCGTGTGTGTAGGCAGGCAGTGGAGTCAGCATGCTTTCCACAGTGTGTGCAAGCCCAAATGCCCTGTCAGTGTCTCTAATGCACGCCTTTGATTATCATAGCTCCACCCATTCCTTATCCAGTTACCAGCCCCCTCTCTGTGATTGGCTGTGTGCTCCTAATTATGCGAGGTAGTGAATCCCCAGGGGGGTGGGGCCCGTCCTGAAAGAACTCCTTTGGCAAGCAGAATAGAGGTTTTATTGAGTATATTTCTAAGCTAACCATCAGGGACCAAATTGCTGGATTGTAAAAAAAAAAAAAAAAAAAAAATCCAAATCATTTCGCTGCCTCTCTCTCTCTCTCTCTCTCTCTCTCTCTCTCTCTCTCTCTCTCTTTATTTTCACTCCCTCACTCTCAGTCGGTTCACTTCAGTGAGCAGCAACAGAGCACAGCAGCTCTCCAGCTCTCCAGCACCCAGCAGCACACAGAATGCAAGGAATCTGCCTCTCTTCAGTAAAGCAGAAGCTCCAGTAAGAGCAGTAGCAGCTTGGAAAAGAAGAAACACACAGAGGGCAGAGAAAATACAGTGAAGAAAAGAAACTTAAAAAAAAGAAGAAGAATTTTAGGAGCTGGAGAGTCCAGCTGTGTCCTGTTTGCCCCATTTAGGGTGCCTGAGTGATGGGGCGGCTGAGGCAGCTGCTGCTCTGCTTGTGCACGCTGCTGTGGCTCGGCATGCCAAGCGGCGTGATGCCAGCTGTCCCCCTGGAGGACTTTTACCCATTTGGACAAGAACAGGGCGACTCACAGACCATCAAACAGGATGATGGAGGATCAGGACTGGTGGAGATCTCAGTGGCGTTCCCTTTCTTTGGAGATCGACACACTGGGCTCTATGTGAGTTTTGGAATGTGTGTGTGTGTGTGTGTGTGTTAGAGAGAGAGTGTGTGTAAGAGAGAGTGTAGAGTGAGTAAGTCAAGCCAGAGAATCAGCACTTTCACTCAGCAACTTTATTGGTGTGTGTGTGTGTGTGTGTGTGTGTGTGTGTGTGTGTGTGTGTGTGTGTGTGTGTGTGTGCGTGCGTGTGCGTGTGTGTGTGTGTGTGTGTGTGTGTGTGTGTGTGTGTTTGTCAGAGACAAATCAGGCTTCCGGATCAGGCTTGGATGCTTGGACATGTGCATGGGGTTTACACACTTAGACAGCATGCTGTACAGTCATGTCATTTCTTAGAATGAGACATAGAGGATGCTTTTGGTCTCATACACACCCACACATACACACACACTCCTTTAAATCAGTGCCACCTGCGGCATCCCCAAAATCTGTCTCCCCAAAATACCACTTAGATCTCCCTTTATCTGTCCTTCCTCTGTCCCTTAGTGCCTTGCCAAACCTGACCGAGGTGCCATGGCAACAATGGGCAGTGATTGAGGTCTTGTTTCTCTAAGAAAAGATGCGTGAAGTCACAACCCAAAAGCAGCGCCCCCATGACACGGCAGACATGCCACTACACAGCCGCGTCCCTAACCACCAGATGCCATTCAAACAACTGTGTGTTCATGACTTTAATATTGTATTTCTGCCTTAATCCCACTCAGAATAATGAAGTCAGATGGATTTGTGTCTTGGCAAGTAAAGCTGAGATAGCCCAGAGTTTTCAGTGTGTGTGTGTATGTGTGTGTGTGAAAGCATGTGTAAGAAACTGAGTGAGTCAGATGCATGCCTGTTCACATGTGGAATCACATGTGTTTATGTGTTGAGTGGCATCTCGCATATCACAGAGCAATGTAAATATTAATGTGTGCTAGAGACAAGATAAGACACGCTGCAGATAGCGGCGAAGATCTAAGATTAGATTAGCCATGTGCTTTGAGCCTGAGGTGAGGCTTCTGGCTCGGCACGCGGCGGTGCATCGAGTACAAGCGCAGGAGGTGACTGCAGGTCAACTGTAACCCAATCTCACAAGTCACAAAGGCAACGATGTGTGTGATGAGTGCTTAAGACTGCACTAACGATGTCTTTAACACAGCTGTTTGAAGCGAGTGAATTATTCTTCAGCTTTATTGCATGTCCAACACGTGTTTGTGTTTAACACAACGCAGCCACTTCAAGCAGGTGAGATTTCACAAGAGCTGCAGGGACTAATGCTGGAAAAACTTTGGGCCATGGAAAAAGAAAAGGATTTGATTTGAGATGGCACTTTCGAGTCTCGTTTTGATGTCAGAGCGTCCCAAAAGGAGAAATTCAGAGCTGCCTGCTTTTCCCAAAACCTTTGACATTCCTTCTTCTCATTCTGCTTTTTCTTCCTCCTCTACTCCTCCCTCTTCTTTTTCTCCTTCACTTCTTCTGCTTGATGTTTTTGCACTTTCTCTTTTCTTCTTTTTCTTTTCATTCTTCTTTCCTCTTTGTCTTTGTCCTTGCCTTATTCTTTCTTTCTTTCTTTCTTTCTTTCTTTCTTTCTTTCTTTCTTTCTTTCTTTCTTTCTTTCTTTCTTTCTTTCTTCTTCTTTTTTTTCTTTCTTTCTTTCTTTCTTTCTTTCTTTCTTTCTTTCTTTCTTTCTTTCTTTCTTTCTTTCTTCTCATAGTCTTTGACCCCTCCTCATCATCTTCTTGTCACTTCTTCTTCTTCTTCTTCTTCTTCTTCTTCTTCTTCTTCTTCTTCTTCTTTTTCTTCTTCTCCTCCTCCTCCTCCTCCTTCTCCATTCCAATTCTCCTACTTCTATTTTTTTTAAATACAATATGCTCTTTTCATCCTCCACCTCCTCCTCCCCCTCATCTTCCTCCTCCACCTTCTTCATCCTATTTGTCATCTCTTCTTTTTCTTCTTTTTCTCCCTTAAAGAAAAAGGAAACTCTTTGGATTTCCTGCTGCTCACTCTTCACTGCTTAATTTAAGGTTACAGAAACACACTCCTCTTCTTTTTTTCACACCAGATTCAATGGGATGAATGAGATGATGGGGGTCTGAAGGCATTCTGTACATTTTGCAGCGCCTTAAATCTCTGACCCCACTGACATGCCTTTCACCACATCAAACCCCACAGGAGGTTGTGTTTGTTCAATACACAGTCAAACTACTACACTTTGGTTTTATTTTGATTTTTGAAACCTTCTCCCCCTGCTTACATCCTCCCCCTTGACCACCATCAACCTCCCTTCCTCCTCCTCCTCCTCCTCCTCCTCCTCCTCCTCTTCCAGATAACGAGTGCAGGGGTCTTCCCTCTGGACCTGTCCAGCTGCTGGGCTGCACAGAGTCGAGATCCCTTTAACAGAACACAGATGCATCTGTGAAGTGTCTCAGGGACGACAAACAACCCATGAATAACTAATCTTGCAAACGCCTAGAACGAAGAAAACAGAGAATGAGGTCTGAAGCTGGGACCGAGAGCAGAGCGAGAGTTTCACACTTGGATGGTTAAAGAGAATTTGGTACCCTAACAAATCTTTGACAAATAAAGCAAAACCGTGTGTGAAATTTTCTATTTTATCTATCAAGCTATAAAATGGATGTTTCATTATAAGATGAAAGGGAACAAAAGAGTGGGATGGATGTTGGGAAAGTGTCAGAGGGAAAACGTTCATTCAGAGCTGCCTGCATCACACACATCTGCTAATGCTCATCCTCGCCACTTCTACACAATGTTTGCGCAACCGTGGAGAGAAAATCTTCGACCTTGAGAGATATATTCTTCTCCCTTGGTGTGTGACACTGAAATGACCCAAATATTTCTGTGAGAGTGTGAATGGCTGTTGTAGAAGGGTGTTTATGAGGCTGAGCACATTTATTCATGGTGCTTTATATCATTTATAATCATAAAAATGCTATGCCAGATTCAGTGATTCAGAGGAGCAGGATTCTGAAAATTAATTTCCCTCCACTGAGCACTGAGTTATTAATCCAACACCAGGACTTCCTTGTATATTTTTGAGAGGTTTTACGGATATTACTCGGAATTCAACGGTTGTTATGGGTCAGAGCTGTGGCGGGATTGTCATAGTGGAACGTGATGCTTGTGGAAAGTGAAGGTAAGGATCGGGATGAAGGTTATGGGTGCAAAAACATTTTCACTTTTTCCCTTCCAGCTACGATAGAGCGTGGATAAAGAAACGTGGTGAAAGCCCCCCTCTGACAGGGAACGTTCAGTGTTTTCTTGAACTTCATCTCTTTTTTTTTATTTGTGGGGGTAGGGATGTGTTTTAGCCTGACTTCTCCCTAATGAAAGTTTATAGAAAGTCTATAAATTACCCAGTTCCAAAGAAAGCGAGATATTTCCAGTGTAGAATTCCCAAAAAAACACAGGGCTAGATGAGCAGATTGACACTAAGTAAGACTTAGAAAGAGTAGAGTGTGAGAGAGTGAAAACGGTGGTGTCCCTCAAAACAATAGCTAAAAAAAAGAAAAGCATTTACGGCTTTACAGTTACAATACTCAGCGGAATTGTTAAATTAATGACATCCTCTTACAACACAGCATATTTTTTTCTAGCAGACTTTTTTCTTGCCCTAGATAGCCAGCTATTTCTAGCTGAGTAGTGTCTGTATTTGATTTGAGTCACTTTAAGCCTGCTTGTTCAACCTTTTCCAGATTCTCTAACTTATCAGTTAAAATGTCAGTGTTAATTTAGAGCTCACTAATCCAACAGTGAGGTTGGTCTGGTCAATACGGCCGGCCACAACTCTAACCCTAAGCTCAGATCACATCTACGCTCCTTTAGTAATCCAGTTTTCCAGTTTGAACTGTGTGAACATGCAGAAAGTGTTGCAGCCATCTGTGAAACATTTACTATTAATGACATTCTGGTTATTAATCATGCATCTGTTGAGGTCATAATCTGCGCTAAAAAAGCAAAAAAGCTTAGTAGTCCTTCATTCTCTCTGTCTAACTCACCTTTAGTAACTTTCCTCTCTTACTAAAGCCTCTCACTGCCTTTCTTCTCCTTCACCTCTCTTTTGTTTCTTTCTCTATCCAGCCTTTGCTTGCCATCTTTTCTCTCTCTCTCTCTCTCTCTCTCTCTCTCTCACTCTCTCTCTCTCTCTCTCAGGTCTCCTTTGTTTGACCCCATGTGTGGACCTGCAGTTTGCGCTCTATTTCTCTGCATCCACCAGACTCACGCTGCAACTCACTGATGCAGAGAGGGGAAGACTGCGGTCAGCCAATTAACCACGCACCCACGTCGGGCCAAGCAAAACTTCCTCTGCTGTTTTTACAGCTAAGGTATCTGAATTATGGTTTCCATACGAGCAGCAAAGGGGAGAGGAAGAACTACGTGTCAGCCATCACTTCTATCACAAGGTGCTGCCAGGAGCTGCCACAGAAATGACACACAAGTGCCTGAGTGGTAATGTGAAGAAGAAGGAGATTTGGAGAAATTCAGCTTAGGTGAACTGTCCATATTTAAGGGCAATTTATTTATTTATTTATTTTTATTTCTGCCATGGGAATTGATGAACCCTTCATCTAATCATCTTTATTTAAAATCTCTGGACACTCTGTGACACACTATACAGCAACAGAATGCAGAATTCAAATCATGAAAAGTGTCTTAAGATCAACAGAAACACTAATGGGACATTACAGGCCTGAAGGATGTCCTGATCTCTTTATCATGGATCATGCTGTTTTCCACAGGCAGGCCAGGCATTACTGTGGGAATTCAGATTTGCAGATCAGCACAGAACCATGGAACCATAAGCCATGCTTACTGTCAAGCAGGCAAACTGGTTAAAAAAGTCCCAAGTCTTAAAACCGCTTCCTGTTTTGGCAGAGGACAGCACCGAGGGCAGGTGTGAGGGTGTGTGTTTGAAGAAGGAGAGAGAGAGAGAGAGAGAGAGAGAGAGAGAGAGAGAGAGAGAGAGAGAGAGAGAGAGGGGATCTAGTTTTCTCAGCTGTGGACATGGACCTCTGGTGAAACAAGGGAAGTGTCTGTTCCCTGATGGGAAGTGGATACACGGGCCACGGAAGCAGTTCTCAATCTTTGATCCTGAAGCACTGAACACACCATGCAGCATGTCAACACACTTCTGTACAACTGGACGTCGTACACTACATCCCATTTATCAACATTTTCCATACATTCAGCTCTCAGAGCCTCTTATTTACCACTTTCACATCATTGCTTTGCAGCATAATCCTCCATAAAGTAAAAACCGGGCTTGGAGTTTTTAGTCTTTTTTAAATGCTTGATGTTTTGTCATGAATTTCTTATAAAAAAAGGTGCCAGATGTCATGTTGCCACCTCACAGCAGCTCTGTCCATGTACATGACTTTCCCAAGACTCTTCAATACCACCAACATCCCATCAACATGCCAGGATTTGGCTCAGTGACTACAAATTTCCCATAGATGAATGTGTGAGAGCGTGTGTTTGATGCCCTGTGATGAACTGGTGTCCCTTTCCGGGTGTGTTCCTTCCTGCTGTGTTCCCAGGATAGGCTTTGAATCCAATGAGATCCTGGACCAGGATAAAATAGATTCAATAAACAAATTACTATTATATCTAACTTCTTTAAAATAAAAAGCCAAGCATACTGGTGCAAATGATTCATACATGCTCCATTAAAATGGAGGCTTGCAATCAGAGGAAGAGCTGAATGAATCTCTGTGTACCAACTATTTTAATCCTGTATTTCCTCTGCTCTTGTTTTATTCAGGTCAACAACAATGGTCTTGTGTCTTTTCTAAGGGAAGTGTCCCAATTCACCCCGGTGGCCTTCCCCATTGCTGGAGATCGCAGGGTAGTAGCACCGTTCTGGGCTGATGTAGACAACCGGCAAGCAGGGATAGTATTTTACAGAGAAAGCAAAGATCCTGTGATCCTGAAGAGAGCTACAGAAGACATCCACTACTATTTTCCAGATTTCCCCACATTCACAGCAACATGGGTCCTTGTTGCCACTTGGCATAATGTCACTTTTTTTGGTGGAAGCCCAGTTACTCCGGTAAGGATGCATTTTATATATATATATATATATATATATATATATATATATATATATATATATATATGATAGCTTAGTACAGTAGCACAACCTAGCTTCCCAGGCCTGATTAGGAGAGAAATTAGTCTAAGACTAAGTGTGGAGAACCCTTGCATACATAACATACATGATTAGGATGTTAGGAAGGAGTGTACAGTGTTACTTACCATTCTGTATTTGTAAAGACATGGTACAAAACCATGTTTGTATTTATAAAGTACGTTCATTGCATTTTTGTAATTATGGCATCAATTTTACACCTCAATACTCTGAAAACAGTCATGTGACCTTACTGAGTTTTATGATGGACATGACTCACACATAGATCTAAAATGCAGGGAATATAGCAGATCAAAAGACCTAGAGTAGTCCCATTAGTGAGTGGGGTTCCATGTTCAAATGTGTCTGGTAAATGCAAATCTTCTAAGTCAAAGTCAAATTATTTTGTTATATGCATCGTATGCCGGAGATAACTGAACATTGAAATGTTGGTGAGGCTTTGTTAACTCACTAAAGTACAGTTACACAGAATTGAACACACGCACCTTCTTTATTATTTCAATAAATACCGATAGAACAAACAAAATACAATTTTAGACTGGGTTTAGGTGCGCAATGTGGGGGTGGTGGTAGATCAAGTGGTTAAGGCTCTTGGTCCTTGATCGGAAGATTGAGTTTCAAGTCCCAGCACTGCCAAGCTGCCACTGTTGGGCCCCTGAGCAAGGCCCCCAACCCCCCCTGCTCCAGGGGCACTGGATTATGGCTGACCCTGCACTCTGACCCCAACCCTCCAAGGATGGGATATGTGAAGAAAGAATTTTACTGTGCAGTAATGTACTTAAATAGCAGCAGAGAATAACACAACAGTGAATAAGGTGACAGAGTGGAAAATGTATTCTAAATGTAAAGACACCAATATTCCCAAGGTGCGTTTTAACAAGATTAAAGTGACACAAATTTATTTAGTAGTCTGATTGCCTGTGAATAAAAATGGTTCCTCAGTCCTGAGTAATTCTTGTATGGATTCCTGTGCTTTGCTAAAGTACATCCTTTAAAACAAAGTGCCATTTCTTCTTTCCAAGGTGAACACATTTCAAGTAGTGCTGATTACAGACGGGGAGCTCTCCTTCACCATCTTTCAGTACCACAATGTCACATGGACGACAGGAATGCACGCAAGCAGCGGGGGAGATCGTTCAGGCCTGGGGGGCATCGCCGCACAGGTAGTGTCCCAATTCACCCCTCTGCCTTCTAGACACTACTATACACCATCTGCCTGATGCTGCATTTACACACACAGCGAGTGGCAGCAACAAAGCAACCAGAGACTGTTCATTCTCAATAAGAGCTGGCGATTTCCAATGAGAGCTAGCAACTGGATGTGGCCATGTTCAAAGATTTGACAAAGATGAGAAAAGTGTAATTTCACGCAAATATGCAGTAATTTGGTGTAGCAACTATCAATGGGAGTGAAGAAAGTAGAGCTCATGTGATCCATGGCAGAGAGCACACACTGCTTCTCCTTTATCTTGTATGATATGATACTTATATACACTGATGAATTTTATATACAAATGCCAAATCTCCCTCCAGAATATTTCATATTTCAATTTTATTATATTTGTGAAAACTGATATGTTGTGAAGTTTAACAAATCTGATTTGTTGGTGGTGAAAGCTGCACCACCCGCTGAGAAACATTATTACTATGGCAACATGTAGTAGGAACACCTACTGATGATTTCATAGTACAGTGACTTAGCTTAAGTCTGGTGTTTTAGTTTGCTTACTGATGTAGTTTACACCAGGCTAAATTCTGACCAGCATAAATTTATGACAAATGTACAAAATCAGATTGGGCCAAGAACTTGTCTGAAGAGTTTACATGCATTTCATTCATCTTATCTTGGAAAACCTCAGCATCAAGTTTGTATGGCACTTTTAACTCCTGGTTTTAATTTAGAAATAATCATATTTCTTTTTATACATGCAATGTACACAATGTATAGCTGTATTCCAACCCTTGAAGAAGAGGAAAATCATGTAAAAGTCAAACTTTTTATCGACTTTTTCTTTTAATTGTACATGCCAAAGTACATGCAGCTACCTGGTTCTACCTGGTAATGTTTGTGTGCATGCACAGATTTCAAAAATCTGATCTGATTATTGCATTTAAACATTTTATTCCTTGATATATGCTTTAGCAGATGTAATCCCTTATGATACCTCAGTTTAGTGTTTACATTAGCTGTCTGGAGTGGCTGGAATTAGATACTGATCAGGTTACTAGTGCGAACACACTCAATGATTTATATGCAACCAGTACAGCAGTCATAAAATTTAAAGATACAAAAACAGCCTGTAGTTTTTAAGACATCTTCTGTGTCTTTAAAACTTAAACACCGTGTTGCTTCTGAATAAATACCACACTACACAACACACGCAAGAAAGAAAGTAAACAAATAACTTTCAGAAACGCAATACCCTCTTAGGGTTAGGCTCTCAAGAGGATTTTAAATTCTCAGACAGGCATCTGTCAAGAACTTAGTTCACATTCGTGACATACTTGACATTCTCAGTTTGATGTAATATTAATGACCTTTGTGTCAGTGGTCTATACACACTGAGCATTCGGCACAAAGAATTATTATACAGTAGTGACAGAAAAAATGTAAATTACACTTATATTACATATTACATATATGTTTTTAAAGGTTTAGGAAGCTAAGGTGTTGCTCAGTGGAAAAAAGGGGCTCTCTGGAGATACTAAGATTTGAAATCAGAACCTTTCAGAGTTACTACTGATGAGTGGAACTAAGAAATTGAGGGATTTTAATGTTTTAAAAAAACAGAAGCTACTTTTAGCACTGTTATTTCATTCATGTATGAGAATTTGATACAGAGGTGATTCTAGGGACTGTCTGGGCCCCAGGCAGGAAAATACAAGCAGCTCTCTTGCCATTTTTTCCCCCTCTTTATTGCCATTATGTTGCCCAGATGCCTTTATAAAGATTCAATACCATGAGCCAACTACAGAATAACCGTCTGAAAATGTTAGAATTATATTCTGCATGCTAGATGTAGTGCTAAAGCTTCCAGATTAGATAAACTTCATTATTTCATATCAGCTTCGACAGAGCACATTTGTTGAGTTGTGTACAATTTTGTGATGCAAATTCACCTATAAAAATGAATTTACCAAGAAAACTATCCAAATAATTAGCATTACAAAAAAAAAGCACCTAGCTAGCTGCCCTAATGGTGTTGGACTAGTCTTACATTAATTCATGGCATAGCCTGTAACCTTCAGTTATCCTTTTTTTTATTTATTCTTTTTTTTTAGATAATCTCCACAGTTATTTCTCCACAACTGTGGTATACTTTTGTACGTTACCCATCAGAGGTTTTGCAGGATTCCAGCACTTTGGTATTTGCCATTTTCTTGTCGGCCTTCAGGTGGCGCCAAGCAATCACCAGTCTTACCTGTCCTGTAGCTATGACTCTGGTACCCTAAGGTGTTGACGGTAACAATATTGTTGTACAAGTAGACACTGAAAATGGAACTAGGCAATAAAATTATTTATTTATTTATTTATTTATTTATTTATTTATTTATTTATTTATTTATTTATTTATTCACACTATCAGGTTTCACCGAGATCAGGATATGTTCCCTTTTGAGTCTCAAGGTTCCTTCCCAATATTGTCTTAGAGAGTCATTGCCTTGTCACTGTCACCTCTGGCTTTCTCATTAGGAATCCATCTTTATTTAAAATTTTAAAATGTAAACAATATATGCTGTTTATTTATTCCTATAAATCTGCTTTGTGACAATATCCATTGTGAAAAGTGCTACATACATATAAAATCGAACTGAACTAAATCAAGAGGCAAATAATTACACTGAATTTCACTATAGCAACATAATGAGAAGAAATTACTTTGATTTTAATATCCATCTCACCCTTCTTGCCTTTCAGACTAATAGTGAGTATACTTACATTTATAAAAAAAATAAAATAAAATAAAAACATTATGCTTTTTTGCAAAAAATCAGATCCTGGCCATCATTTGGTCATCCATCATTTGGCTAATTCTACATAGTCTATAATTTTTATAGTTGAATAGTTGCTTCAAACCTGCAGGAAATCAACAAAAAAAACTGCTCACAGGATGTATAATCTTTTCCCTGGTCAAAAAACATATAATAATAGGCTAGAATTTATCCGATTAGACACCATTAAGAGCTCCTAATAAGCAAGACATTTTTAGCAAAACATTTTCACAAACAATGTGCTCTGGATCTCAGGAGGATTTTAAATTCTCAGACAAGCATCTGTCATATACTTAATTCACATTCATAGCATACTTGACATATTCTCTCATATTCTTTCTTGATGCAAACTGAGAACTTGAGTGTGTTTTTCTTGCGTGCTGTGTTGTGAGACTGTACATGTGAGAGATAAATAGTGGTGTTAGTAATATATGCTCCTAAATTGACTTAATATATGGGAGTAAAAGTACAAAGAATCAGAAATGGGAAGGACTCAAGTCCCACACTAATTTGCTGGATAGATACATCAGTTAATGATTGTTATTTTAGCGATAGATATTAGGTGTCGTGGTGTATTTTTAAACATGTAATTTCAAACTTTACTGATTATTGGAAAGGTAATGGAACTTCTTTGGAGAAATATTTGGCAAATTTGCAGTTTCAAGCGTCATGTCAAGTACATTTTTATTGTCGTTTCTCTGTATAACTCGTATACAATGGAACGAAATGTTGTTTCCCCAGGACCATGATGTGAACCGAAGCAGAACAAAACATTAAATACAAACAATAATATTTATTCAGATTCACACCACTGAATACTCACACATGTATTTGAATATTATCTATGGAATGATGCTGTTTTTTTATTTTACTGGGACATTCAGACCCCAGAATTCCCTCAGTTCTGAGAGAACTGTCCCACCTCTATGCTCTCTTCCTAGGCAGGTTTTAATGCCGGCGACGGGAGGCGCTATTTCAACATCCCGGGTTCTCGGACTGATGATGTAGTAGAGGTGGAGACCACAACAAATGTGGGGTATCCCGGGCGCTGGGTCTTTCGCATTGATGATGCTCAGGTGGAGGTGGGCAGCTGCAATAACTCAGGTAAGATATGATAGAGAGATAAATGAATGTAGTAAACAGTGAGACAAAGAACCTAGATATACAATATAATGCAATACAATTTAAAGTACCTGCATTTGTTTTCAGCATCAGTCTGTCCACACCTGAGGCCCTGTCTGAATGGTGGACGTTGCATTGATGACTGCATCACTGGAAATCCTTCTTTCACTTGCTCATGCCTGGCTGGCTTCACCGGCCGTACGTGCCAGATAGGTAATAAAGTAACAAAATACACACACTAACAAATTTCCCAAATGTTACTAACAAATGTTTGTATTCCTCTGTATACTTATAACAGTGGTCACATGTCATGTGTGAAGTTGTGTCATTTTTTTCCTGTGTGTTTGTGTAGATATTGACGAGTGCTCCTCATATCCCTGTCAGAATGGAGGCACGTGTATGGATGGAGTGAACAGCTTTACCTGCCATTGTCCACCAGGATTCACAGGAGCCCTCTGTCAAACAGGTGAGATAACTTCCTGTGAACTCCTTTAACTCCTATTAATTATAAATCTATTCACATGGTGTTGTGTAGCATTCATTCTACCTTAACATACCCGACACAAGCCTGAATAAATGCTCATAAGTACAGTGGTGTGGAAAAGTGTTGGCACCCTTCCTGATTTCTTATTTTTTTGCATGTTTGTCACACTTTAATGTTTCAGATAATCAAACACATTTAAATATTAGTCAAAGATAACACAAGTAAACACATCATGCAGTTTTTCATTCATTGTCTACCGCTTATCCAATCTATTCTCGGTCTGAAGCGAACTTGGGTTCTGCAGCAGGACAATGATCCAAAACACACCAGCAAGTCCACCTCTGAATGGCTGAAGAAAAACAAAATGAAGACTTTGGAGTGGCCTAGTCAAAGTCCTGACCTCAATCCGATTGAGATGCTGTGGCATGACCTTAAAAAGGTGGTTCATGCTCAAAAACCCTCCAATGTGGCTGAATTACAACAATTCTGCAAAGATGAGTGGGCCAAAATTCCTCCACAGCGCTGTAACAGACTCATTGCAAGTTATCGAAAATGCTTGATTGCAGTTGTTGCTGCTAAGGGTGGCCCAAGCAGTTATTAGGCTTAGGGGGCAAACACTTTTTCACACAGGGCCATGTAGTTTTGGATTTTGTTTTCCCTTAATAATAAAACCCTTCATTTAAAAACTGCATGATGTGTTTACTTGTGTTATCTTTGACTAATATTTAAATGTGTTTGATTATCTGAAACATTAAAGTGTGACAAACATGCAAAAAAATAAGAAATCAGGAAGGGGGCCAACACTTTTTCACAACACTGTAGGTGTAGTTACACTTTAGAATGCAGTCTACATGGACCACTATAATATCTGTAATTCACTATAAACTCTAGACAATAATATTCTGATGTTATATGGCACAGACTCTTGAAATATAAACACTCTACCAGCGCCTGAGTCCATAATGATATTATAATACACTAGACAACTATTTTCACATTTTCAGAAAAGTATATAATGTGTCAAAAATAATTTTACAAAAGTGGCATTTTGGCCTAAATAGAACAGAATGGATAAAGATATAAATGCCTACACATGTACATGCACTTACATGCCTATTCTGAATTTTCTTTTTTTTTTCATTTCATCTATCCATCATCTTTAGTCCATGGTTCACAGTTTGCTGCTCCTGTAACAGATGAACCCCACCATACCTTATTGCAATCAGTTCATTGTGCTACACATGGCATTTGCATTTAATTATCTGGCAGAGACTCTAATCCAGAGCAACTTACAAAACCATGCAAACAGTAGTCATGTTAAAGTAATGAGAACATTCACAGAATATAGAGATTTAGAAACTAAAAGAGTTGTGTATGTGCATATATAGACACTTTATAGCTTACATAGCTTGATTCAGGAACAGCCATGATGCAGTGCCCCTGGAGCAGAGGGGGTTAAGGGCCTTGCTCAAGGGTCCCAGCAGTGGCAGCTTGGCCATGCTGAGGCTTGAACCCCAACCTTCTGATCCGCAGCCCAGAGTCTTAAACACTTGAGCTACTACTGCCAGTACGAAAGTGGTGACAGGCATGTCAAGGGAAAAGGATTGGCATGCATGATACTGGAGAATATTGCTATCATTATTAATATTTGAGATTTAGAAAGAACATTAGTAAAAAAAAAATGATCTGTTTTGAAATGTATTGAGTAGAACATCAAGGTTTTTCTTTTAAAATGTAATGAGTTGGAAACAAAAGTCTTGGGAAATATACTTGTTTTTTTCCAACTCTGGGGTTCTTGTTTTATTCCACTGTCGCCAAAGTGACAGAGGATTGTGGGGTTCAGATATATGCAAATAAACCTACGGTATTCCACACACCTTATGGCACTGGTAGAATTATACATCTTCACCCACCACTCATTAGAACCCAAAAAGGCATCTAGACTCTATGTGCCGCTTTCCAGGTGGTGGGATAAGACGAACACTCCAGTGCGGGCTTGAAATTCGGACATCAACTAAAAATACGTTACTTATTTTCTTCTGTATCAGCACTCATCCTGTCCCCAGCAGCACCTTGTTGGTATTTTCAGGCCAATCTGTACTAGTATAAGGAAATGCTTTCCAGGTTGATTACCAAGCACTTCTGAAAATCACTCTGGATTAAAGCATCTCCCAAATGTCATACATGTAAATGTAAGCTTTACGCTATGATGTGGCCTCTTTCTCTTTTTCCATCTCTTTTCCACCTCTCCTGACCCCCTCTCTGGGTGCTACACGGGCTGCAGGCTCCCTCTCGTTCCCACAGTCCAGCCTGCAGAGATGTATCAAACCTCTAATACTTTTCACAGCCAGAAGCACATACTTTCAGAGTGAGGGGAATGGTGTGGCGGATATATTAATCAGCTGAGTAAATATCCTGTGCGTGTGTGTGTGTGTGTGTGTGTGTGTGTGTGTGTGCGTGTGCGTGTGTATTCGTGCATATACGTGTGTTGCCTGCAGACATTGACGAGTGCCAGGAGAATCCATGCCTCAATGGAGCACGATGCATCGAGGGCGAGGGGAGCTTCACCTGCCAGTGCCAAGCGGGTTACACCGGATCTGTGTGTGAGACAGGTGAGTGTGGTATTAAACAATGTTACTGTGCTGGCAGTGTATTCACCGGGGAACACAGCCTGCTTTCCACATTAGTTCTTCTAGTATTCATCTGGCACACATCCCTTGTGGAGGTTTGCACTGAAAGCCATCACAGAGAGCTTATCATTGGTTACTTCCATTTTTCCCTCTTGGGTTTTCATTTTTGGTCATGTGTTGTGTTACACATAATCCGGACTGCAAGATTCTGTCCTTGACGTGACATTTCAGGGTGACATGATCTCCTTGCTTAACAAATTGGACTAGCCTGAGCAGAGCTTATTGATGAAATGCAAACCCGGTTGGGAAACACCATGGGAATTAAAGTGTTGGCCCTGCAAATATTGTGTTGCCTTGTTTCTACATAAGACTGGATTATTCTTAATGCTAGACACCTGCTCAGTGTAACCATGCACCTGCAAGACATCCTCAAGCCTTAGGATTTCAATATAAAGTCAATAAAGTGCTGTTCCGGAAATTAACTCCCTAAAGGTCCTTGCCGCTAGTGAATGAAGCTTGTGTTTCTGTGTTTGCGTATCCAGACATTAATGAGTGCGAGTCCATGCCATGTGTAAATGGAGGTGTGTGCGAGGACAAGGTGAATAATTACACATGCACCTGTACTGCAAACTTCACTGGGAGCCAGTGTGAGACAGGTGAGTGTGTATTAAACTTCCTGTCTGGAGACTGCTCCTAAAAGTTGCTCTTTTTTCTGCTCTCTGTATGCCAGACACTAAGCATTTTCCAACCTTTTGTTTTTATTTCCCTTCGCAAATGGGAAAAATGTATCATGATTGAAAATGATCATTCACCCAGCCAGACCTACTTTCTCTTCTCTCTTTTTTTTTTTTCCTGCCTCCATTGTAACATTTTTCCGTCGGGAACAGACACACACTGTCCAAATTTGAAATTCTGAATAAATGGAGAAGACAAGCTGGGATGACTGCAGCATCTGGTTGTATGTCTGAATCACTGACCACGTGTATTTGCAAAAAGCTTCTGCAGCATCTTCTAGCTCTTAGGCAATTCATTTCAGTGCATTATGTCTGAGTTTAGCACGGGCCACTCTTATAACACAGACAATTTAATCGTGTTAAATCTGTTGGATGTAGGAATTAGAGTTTAGACCCATCTCTAGTAGGAAATGGCTAGCAACCAGCAAAAAACATTTTATAAGCAATAACATAACTTTCTGAAAAGAGACACTTACTATGTAATGACATTATGCCAGTAGAACCTTTTTTATCTTTTCAGTCATATATAAAATCTGCATGTGCTATTGGGATTGTCAGACTGTTAGCCAGCTAGCTCATTATCATCATCTCTGTGTGAAGCCAGCCTACTGTGGTTGGAGCCAAAAAGATTGGACCTTGAAGATGTATGCAGTACCCATGATGATACATGACATACATTTCTGGAAAACCTTGACAATTCTACCCTGACAACGTGCCTATAAATTACTGTTATAAAACTGTCATGGGGATTATTTCGTCTCCTTCTTCTTCCTCCCTTCTCAATAATTGTACACTGCACATTTAATCGGAGACAATTATATTAATTGTATTATAAACACTTGCAGTTTGTGAAGATGTAGTCATGAGACTCAATGCAAAGTGTCACAAATTCGCTTCCTTTCCAACAGAATTAGTAATCACGGCCAATTCCTCCAGCACTGAAATTACTAATCAAACAGGTGAGCCTTAACATGTTTAATATTTATTCTTTATCTCTGATCAAAATTTGTCCTGACCTTTAATTTCTCAACTTTTCCAGCACCCTGTGAGCAAGAAGGCTGCAAGTCCTGCAAGCAAATCAGCTCTGGAAACTACAATTGCACCTGCAAGCCAGGCTACTACGGAAACCAGTGCGAAGGTACGATCGGCATGGTGCTCTTCTTCCACGCTGGTTCTCCTTCTTAGGTGGGCAAGAATGCTGCACAGTGCAAGAGTTTGTGTCAGACAGCACTATGCCACAGGAATTTGGAGTGCTGCCCATGAAGACGATGCCGCCGCGTTGGATGAGCGTAATTATCCAAACTGACATGGCCTCACCCTGTTTATTATGCAGCCCTCACAGCGATAGGCGCTTGATGTTCCAAAATAATTGCTTTACAGCACCTTTTATTAGTTTACCAAAAAGAGGAAGGGCCTCCTGTCTAGACTTGAAAGGGTCTGGATTTTATGAGATGGCACTTCTGTTTGGAATTCACTTCCCAGACATTATGGTAAAGATGTACAGCCAGTGAAAGTCCAAGTTTTTAGTCCTGTGGCTGTGATGCTTTACGCTGCCTACTGTAGCAGTATTTGGTTTAGGGGTTTGGGTTTGGTAAGAGCGGTTGTTTTGTGCAATCGGCTTAACCAGTCTTTAAAGATTTTGAAAAGCATATGTTATCCTGAGGTCTGTGGTTGGAGCTTCATGAATTTTCTTTGTCCTCAGTAAGAAAACAGTGAATCATCTGGGTTACACTTCTACTCTTCTAGGTTTGGCTGAAGTTTTTTTGTTTTTGTAATTATATCTTTTATTTTTAAATGGGGTGTGGGGTAGATGGGCAGGGGAGTTGGATTCAGAGGAGTTAAAAATACCAGCTCTGCATGGTATGTGAATTGTGGCTCTTCCTCAATCTCAGCTACATCACTCAAGTTTATACCACTACGTAACACAATTAGAAAGTGTTCATTTCTAATTGCTTATCCCTCAAAAGTAGAGAAAGTGTCTTTTAACCCCCTCAAATGTTCCTGTTGTGACCAGAACAATGGTGTTTTGAACAAAATTTTCATGGAGAAAAATGAGAATTTGTGGCTTTCGTTCACATAGTCAGAAAACAACATATGAATCAAAATGAACATGTATTTGTACTAAACATTTAGAAGTAAGTAGTTTTTTAAGCTACAATACAATTATATTGTGAATCACTTTTAGAAAGCAGTCCGGTAGCAGCCTTCAAAGTCTGATATATCCTGGTGGAAGCACTTGCCTTGCGCCTTTGACCATGCTCCCATGTTCTTGTTGAATTGATCAAAATGAGCATCAAGAATATGGAATTTGAGAGACATTCTGCAGCCCACTGTGCTGTGGTTCTTAAGCAGAGTCTCAATCAGCTCCATGTTGCTTTCAGCTTGATAACTGTAATTGATAATTTGCCTCAGACAGCTTAGGAAAAAAACCTTGATACCTTGAAGGCTGGCAGCACCTCATCTAGAGCTGTTTGTTTCATAGGGCCCAATTTAATGCGTAGTGGTGGCATCAGCAACCCCAGTACATGTAATTGAACCGGGAACAACGGTTCACAACCGTATTCAGGCGTTTTACAAGAGGGCATGACATGGACTATGGGATGTTGCGCCTGTATTATGCCCTGGGAGGCCTTTTTGGGGAGCATGCCTACATCTATGGCCCCGTTAGAGCGTATACATAGAGGGAACACTTGATCTGGGTGCATTCGCACATGCATATCTGATGTTTTCTGGGTAGGAGGGATGATAAGTACAGAAGGTACTTACAGTTCACATCCAGTCGGCTCCATAAGTCCGCGTTGCAGATCCCAAGAGGCATATGGCAGGACAAAGATGCAAGCTATTATACAGAGGTTTGCCACATTCACGTATCTCTTCGGTCAGCATTACGCACTGTGGGTGATGGGAAACATTATGACATACAACACAGGTGCTGTTAGTGACAATTTGGCGGGCCGAATGATGAAGCCACTGGCAGTATAACTTCCACTTGATGTCTGCTGCTATTCCAAAGACAAAGATAGCAGGGAAATTTGCCAAAAGCTCCTTGGGCCCCATCAGGAATGCTACCATTTTGAAGTCATCATACTTCATCCAGCAATGTGTTGACGCTGAAATCATAAAAAAAAATTTGAGGAAAAATCAACATATTTTGAAACAACATATAATTTGTTTTCAGACTTTATTTGAATAGAAAGATGCAAATTAGTCTGTTATCTTAATGAAAATAGACAATTTTCAAAATTCAAGTATGTTCATGTTAAAGTATTTGGTCTTTGTTTCTCCTGCATGCTTTCTATCTGATCGATTATACATGCTTGCATGAAAGTAACACTCTATAGTGTGGTGACAGTCAGTTAAATTGTTAACCTGTCACTGCCAACATCAGCTACACTGCTGCTGTCTCCACAAAACCATCAGACCATGTGATTAGATTCTTCAAACTGTGTAAAAATCCAGTCTTCAATGCAATTTACATGAGAATGCATGCTTTTGGTCAATGCATTCCTAAATGAAAGCATCAGAATCCAGGTTCCCACTCTCAGATCATCCACTGACGGTTTTCGTCTTGACTTCTCTCCCTTAAAGGACTTTAATAGTATGTGAGCCATTGCAAATTCACACTACTTTTCATCCATGAGCTGAAATAACTATCAGCATTTATATGGGCTCTCTTAAATCTCCTGAATACCTTCCTGCCTGGGCGAACTTGGAAGACTCAATGGAAAAAGGCGCACATGGTCCTCAGTGGAAGAGGAGGCAGCGGCCCGCAGGCAGAACACAGAAGCGCCTAATCGGCCACTGAGATCAAAGCCGAAGGCCTCACGGAGGGCCCATGAAAACGGCTCTGCTGAATTAACATTCTATTAATTGCCCGCAGGGTCATACGCTCCGATCAAAAAGCATGTTTCGTATTATCAGAAAAATAATACCCTCACGCAAACCCCCTGGACTTCAAAAGCAAGCCGTTTAACAGTGATACTGCCATGTCCTTTGATCCATTTCTGCAATTACGCTGAGGGAGAGGAGAAAAATAAAAACAGTCATGCAGTTAGTATGAAAGATAGATGCAGAATACTGTCAGTCTTTCTGAACCCGGTGAACTGTGTGGGAAAAGACGTGAGAAAGAGTGACCCAAGAGAAAACAAACAAAAAAAAATTCCAGTGCTGCGTTGTGTTATTGCAACACATTTCCATTCCAGCACATGTGCTTGCTGTATATTGACACTTGATGTCATGTTGAGTAAGGTAAAAAAAAAAAAAAAAAAAAAAAAAAAAATGGAACATTTTTGGGAATATTTAAAATGTTTTTTTTTTTTTGTCAATGAAGTAAAACTTATAGTGACCTCGTTTAAGATAAAAGTGAGAGTGTGTAATCCTCCTGAGTGTCTTTTTCTGCTTGTGTCAATCTTCCTGGTAGAAGAGTGTCTCTGCCAGAATGGAGGTGCTTGCATTGACGCCAATGGCACTTGTGAATGTCCAGCAGGTTTCACTGGCCTCTACTGTCAGTTTGGTATGTACAGAAACCGTAAGCAGTGTTTAAATAAGATTCATTATATTGGGTCATGACAATATATTAGAATGTACTTTCTCTTTCCTAAACACATTCACATGTTTGTTCTTAACATTTGGCTCAAAATGTAACTGTTTTTTTTGTTGTTGTTTCTAGTGAAATTATGGCTAGCACATATTTAGTTTCAAGCAGTTTCTATTTTTCATAGACTCCTACAAAGACAACTTGAATTGTGCTCACTTAAAGTTTACATTCAACATAAGGAGCAGCAGCTCAGAGAAATACCAGAATTCTTTTTGACAGAATTAATTCATTTCTTTTTTTTGGAACATGAATGTGTCTGCCTTGTAATTCACTGATTGTAGGCAAATTCTAGCAACTCTTGCACAGTTTTGTAGAAGCATGTTGAAACAGTTACATCATGAATGTTGCAGAAAAGTCACATGAAAGATTAAATCGAATCCTAGGATTAAGACTGTGAAAGGATACTAGCTTGTGAACTTATTATGGGAATGTTGGATATAGACACAAGATTTTGAGATGTACTGTATTGTACTGTACTTGTTATGCCCTGAAAGGGAACTCAATTAAGCACATGTGAATTTGTGTGAACAATATGTGATCAGATGGAAAAATCACTTCTAAAACCAAACAAATGCCCTACATGTGAAAATGAACATAAAAAATTGATATAGCTTACTATACTTAAAAACAACACACTCTACTCTACAATTAAAATCTGAAAATACATGAAATGGCTAAGAAAAATCACCGCATGTTCTCCCTATGCCTTGGGGGTTTCCTTCCCCGGTCCAAATACATGCATTGTAGGTTGATTGGCATCTCTAAATTGTTCGTAGTGTGTGTGTGATTGCATGAGTGAATGAGAGTGTATGTGTGTGTGCCCTGTGATGGGTTGGCACTCCGTCCAGGGTGTATCCTGCCTTGATGCCCAATGACGCCTGAGATAGGCACAGGCTCCCCGTGACCCGAGAATAGATCGGATAAGCGGTAGACAATGAATGAATGAATGATTGGTGATTACAGATTCATTTCATTCTGATTGGGTGATCCTTTATGCATATGATTAATATAAGACAATGATTTATCATATTTGCATCATTGTAACAAATGAAACACATGAGTTTTGCCCACTTCACCTACACTCAGTAACTGTGGCATTTGTTTATAGAGGTCACACAGACACCATGCAGTAACAGCAGGCCGTGTCCAGACGGGGGTCCGTGTTTGGAATATGGAGGCACATACCTTTGCACATGCCAAACCGGAATTGACTTTGAGCATGATCACAAGGACTTCTATCCTTATGGTAAGTGCTGGAGAACATGAAGACGATTATACACCACTTCCAGCCAGGGTGCTTCAAAAACTTTCCAAGCACTCACAGTACTTAAATAATTAAAGTTATTCATATTAATATATAGCAATATAAGAGCTTAAGAAGCCATTGGTTTTTAGTTTGATCTCACTATTCAGGTGAGAAAATTTGTCTTGAATTCTATAACCTTGACCTAACAGCTGTAAGTTTTCATATACATCAGCTCTTTCTTAGCCATCCGGTTTTACCATTTGATGTCATACACATTTAAACAAATAGAACGTTCCCACAAGTGCAAATAAAAGTTACCAGCACTCTGCTAGAGTGATGGAACGTGGTCAAGTTGGTGTATGTGTTTTCCAGTACAGCCCCAATCGGCCTGCGATTCTTCACCATGTCAAAATGGGGGTTACTGCTATGAGCAGGATGGAGGCTACACCTGCGAGTGTGAGCATGGCTACAGGGGGAAAAACTGTGAAAAAGGTAATAACGGGCATGAGTGCGTACAAGCTGCGTTGCCATTCTTTTCATCTGTGTGAATTTTTTGTCATATGGCACCCTTCTGAAATGCTTAGTGATACATGCAGCCTTGATTTGTCTCTTCCTTTTTTTATTCTCAGTCAGATTAAGTATGTGTGCCTCTAGCCCCTGCCGAAATGGCGGGTCCTGTAAAGAAGAGGCAGGGAGCTACTTCTGTGTGTGTCCTTACCGGTTTACAGGAAAACACTGTGAAGTGGGTGAGTGCTGAAGGCCTACGATCATTTTTGTGCCAAGAGCTTTAAGGTGTTGGAGAGAATTGTGCACAACTACACTTCTGCTTTATGAGTTTGATGACCACAATTAAAGGCTCATGTGTAAGTGTTCTGGCAGGACTTTTCTCACCGAATTATCCTTCCACAAATCATTCAGTATAGCTCTAACCATGCGCTTTTCCTTTCAAGTGAAGAAGTGTGCAATCTGCTTTCATTCATGTTTGGACAACTGCACTTCCGCACACACAGTGCCATAAAATCCCTGCAAAGAAAAAGCAGCACCTCAAAGCCAAGAGGCTTTTCATCTCAGGAATCTCATTATCCTGACTTTGTCTTATATTAGAGTTGTGCAACCGTTTGGCCTGTTTGGCCGTGTAGAGCGATTCGGTGTGCTGGAAACCATTCAAGACTTGGATCCTTCATGTACTGGAACAAAAACGCCTGCAAACGCTGTGTAGCTCTTTCTCAGAGCTACTGTAATGATTAATGACTGCTCACACATGTCGAAACACCACATCTGCACAAACTGTAGATACAAATATTTGCCCTTGCTCAAATTGATCATACAAACTCATCCACATACAAACAATTACATATATTCACATTACACTCTCTTTGCAGTCTGGTCATGCTTTTATTGAGTAGAATGAAAGGTCAATGCTCATACAAATGCACTAAGTAGTGATTGCTGACGTGTAGTTGCACTGATGCTTGTCAATATTTTGTTCAACTTCAACTGATTTAAGCTTTTTTTTTTTAAGCTCATCCTCTTTATATATGCATGTAAAGCATTTTAAACTGATTTTTTAAATCAAATTTGTAGTTCAAAAATGAACTTTCCAACAGATGTCAATAATATTTGCTTGGAGGAAAAAGTCTCTCTAAAGAGAAGAAATATCAAATGATGCAGAAATAACAAATGATGCATCCAACCAATCAGACCACTGAAGCTGATGGCTTTGACATTCAGGCGTTCAGGCCTAGACATGTATTTTAAAGGGCTGGGATTTAGTAGGGATTTTTCTATTTTCAAGTAAGCTAGGCATGTCTTGCGTGTTTGCTGTAATGAAATTGTGTAATTTAGAGCATTTCTACCTGAAGGTGAGAAGGTCAGGTGAAAAAGCTGAGACTATGCAAATATCTAAGCTAGCACTCGCAATATGCTTTACTGCATCCTGAAAGCTGCTTGATATAAACTGATGCATTCAAAGGACTGGTATGAGTTTTGTATTTTCTCTTTCATTTGAAGTAAAATACAAATTATATTACATTTACAAATGATTACATTTTTCTCAAAATAATATCTCAATGTCTGAAGTAAATGATAAAATAGCCTGATTCCATCAGCATTTAGACATAGCCTCTGTTCATATATCTATAACAGATTACACAGATTCATGTCTATAATATTTTAAATCTGTGAGTATGATGCATTAGGTGGGCTTTAGATGTAATGTGTAATTACATTACGAATACATGTGACAAGTTTCAGTTTCACTGTTTTACTCTTCCAGTAAATCTGAACTTGGCAAAACTACAAAGAAAAAAATCACACATGCTCCATTCCAGATTTACGTATTGAATTCTCCTACCCTGTGTGATGTCATTTACACGATTGTTTCTTGTAAATCAACCGCAACTGCACATGCAATTTATCAGATTGCATGCACAGATTAGCACTTTTTATTTGGGGTCGTAATAGATTAGGGCCTCTGCGTAGAACACATTGAAGCTGTACACAACAGCTTGGATAGTACAAGTGTTGAGTCTAGGCTGTGCGTTTGTGTGCAGGAAAACCAGACCCGTGTGCATCTGGCCCGTGCATGAATGGAGGAACGTGTTTCCATTACATCGGCAAATACAAGTGCGAGTGTCCTGGATCCTTCATGGGAAGGCACTGTGAGATCAGTAAAGGAGCCAGTCCGGCTTTGGACGGTAAGCCGCCTCTCTTGTCTTTCATTAGAAATGCCCCAGAGATTGTAATACAGTAATCAATTTCATATGACATCTTTCCCCCTACAATAGCTAAAACATCCATCGCAGTAAGCGCAGCTTATAGGGAGGTTAGAGGGAGAATAAGAGACGATGCCAGGAAGAGGTAACGCATGCCAGTTCCTTCTGGGGTACTTGGCCCTAGCTCTCCTCTCCAGAGAGAAAGAGAGCCGGAAGAAGTGTTCTGTAAATCTGATCCTCATTCTGAATGGTGGTTGTAACTCTTGACAGTGACATCGCTATTTCAGGGTTTGTGGGTTTTCCACAAGGTAAGGTTGCAATTGAGCATTGCTGGTACAGTCTTGCACAAGGAAAAAATCAGCCCCATTTCATCGGGAACATTTCACAATATTGATGTTTACAGTTTTTAATTATTTGTTTATGGATCAGCTATGGGTAAAGGGAAATCAAAATCCTAGTGGTTTTAGTTTAGGAAAAAGGCAATCTTTTTATTTTTTGCAGCTGTCAACAACAACAAAAAAAAAAAAACAGTACGAATAGAAATACATCTGAGTTACTGTCTTTTTAGCTACTTTTTGGCTACTGTAGATGCTATTGAAACCACTGAGGAAGAACAAACAGTCACCAGTGTAATCTTATTGCTAACTCAACATTGTAAATGCTATAGATACATTAGTAGAAATTTGGTGCTTTGTTGGTGAGCACATTTGCCTCACACCTCAAGGGCTGGAGGTTTGATTCCTGCTTCCATAATGTGTGTGTGGATGTTCTACCTATGTCTCACTGGTTTCCTCTGGGTACTCCAATTTCCTCCTCTCGTCTAAAGACATGTGGGGCAGATGGACTGGCATTTCTAAATCGTCTGTAGTGTGTGCATGGGTATGTGCTGTTGTGCCTTGCGATAGACTAGCTTCCTGTCCAGAGTACACGCTGCCTTGTGCCCTGTGTCTCCTAGGATAAGTGGTATACTGAATGGATGGATGTATGGATGGATGGATGAATGGATGGATGGATGGATGGATTATTATGTATTATTATTCCACAAAGAATGCACTTGCTGCCAATACATGGCATAGAAAATAAAGTTTGAGCTGAATACTATATTGTGTTGGCCCCCCTTTTGCTGCTAAAACAGCAGTGACCCGTCATGCACTGTGTATCAATGTTGCTGATTCACCTCTGTTCCTTCCTTGGACCACTTTTGATAGATACTGACCACTGCAGACCGGGAACACCCCACAAGAGCTGTAGTTTTGGAGATGCTCTGATCCAGTGGTCTAGCCATCACAATTTGGTCCTTGTCAAACTCGCACAAATCCTTACGCTTGCCCATTTTTCCTGCTTCTAACACATCAACTTTGAGGACAAAATGTTCACTTGCTGCCTAATATATCCCACCCACTAACAGGTGCCATGATGAGGAGATAATCAGTGTTATTCACTTCACCTGTCACTGCTCATAATGTTATGCCTGGTTGATGTACATAGGTACTGTGTCCCATGATGAAGTTGCAGACTACAGCAGTTTTACTTTGCGAAGTCTTGCTCCAACTGTGATGATTCCATATCTTAGTAATCTGCCTGTTATAATGTTTTTAATAAACCAGAAAACCTTACCATACTTATTCCTGTCAATCTGGTTCATCACATTATGAAACATAGATTCTACATCCTATCTAGTGTACTATTTTGGCAACTGTTTGAGATTCAGCCATGGTTTAATGATGCTTTATTATCAAAATATTCCTCAGTTTAATTAATATTTTGCTATTTGGTCATTATTACCGCTGCCATACTAGTATTGTCTGATAACCTAATATCTCCCTACATATAATTTGAATTGATCAGATAGATATATTTTTTTATATTTTTTGGTAGATTTAATTACCTACTCAGAGCTGCATGATATGTTGTTTGTAACTCATAACCTCAGTGTAGGCCATTGCAATACTGATATCACCGAAACATGCTATATGCACACGATCATTGTGTTTCGCAAGCATTCTGGCTGATTCTGTGTGTAGTTTGATAAATTGTGAATTGTCCTGATCCTGTGTATTTTATTATGTATGTATTGCAATCACAGTGTCTGTCAGTATAATTGCAAAGCTCAAGACTAGTAACAAAAGGTAATATGGCATGGGAGGACAGGAAGCAGGCATGATGGCTTAGTGGTTAACATGTTTGCATGCAAGTTAGCATGTGCTCCCCCTGTTTCAGGGGTTTCCTCTGGGTACTCTGGTTTCCTCATCAAGTCCAAAAACATTTATTGTAGGCTGATCGGCAGTTGTTGTTCGTGTATTAATAAGTGTGTGCGATTGCGTTTTGTGATGAGTTGGCACACTGTCCAAGGTGTCCCCCACCTTATGTCGAGAGTCCCCTGGGATAGTCTTTAGCCTCCCTGCAACACTGTGTAGGATAAATGGTACAGAAAATGGATGGATGGATGGATCTGTGGTGCATTGCAGATTTGAGGTTTCTGTGGTTTAATACTGAGCTTGGAGTTTCACATGTTCCCCATGTGTCTGTTTTGGCTTCCTCCAGGCTTTCTGGTTTCTTCCCATCTCCCAAAAACACCAAAAGGGTGGATTGTCTATTCTAAATTGCCCCTAGTTGTAAATGTGTGTATGTTTGTGTGATGCCCTGTGATGTGAATAGAATTCCCACCTAATGATGGGATAAGTGCTGGATTTACTACAATCCTGACCAGGAAAAGAAGTGAAAGAATAAATAATGCACTTAATATCTCAGTATTTCCAGCATTTAAATAGATATAATGACCTTTTCTTATAGGAAATGATTGTGGTCCCCCTCCTAAGGTGAGACATGCTGAGGTACAGTTCTCTTCCACCAGCCCTGGCTCATTGGCTCTGTATACATGCCACCCAGGTTACACTCCCAACCCCAGAGCCACACAGAGCCACTGCAGCAGCCATGGTACCTGGACTCAGCCTCCGGTCTGTGACGGTGAGTGCAACCTAACCTGCATATCACATTGTGCCATGTAGAAGAAATAGGTTTATAATGGGGAAGTCAGACTTACAGGCTTATTGCAGGTCAATTTATCTCACAATCAGAATAGCCAGTGAGGGTCAAAACCAGGAAGGACAAAACAAATACACACAATAGCCACTGAACAAGACTTTGCAAATCTTAGTGATATAAAACAGCTAGACGCAATCAAGAAATAGGCAACTGACAGAGCAGGGGGTGGAGACAGGAACAGAAAAAAAACACACACAAGCACATGGTACTCATTGCCATGGGAACCGCAATGCGAAGGGGGAATCCATTTCATACATACACAAACACAGAAGTGCCTCTTTGCCGTGAGACTTATGGGAAACCTGCCTAAACCCCTGACATTTAACATTTGCCAAAAACGCCAGCTCTGAGACATCAAGTGGAAAGCCTTCAGACCAAGTAACACAAATACAAGTTGTTCAGCACTAGCTGCAAACATAACCTTTGTCAAAGTTGTAACTTGGGTGCTACATACGTGCATGAATATTTAAGTTCATGTTGTGGCATTTGGAAGCATGGTGTAGAATTTAGTACACCCAAACACACACACACACACACACACACACACACACACACACACACAGACACACAACAATCTATGGTTGTTCTTTCCACAGGTCTTAAACTGGAGACATGCTAGCAACATCATTCCAGAAATGTGGACAGTACATCATTTCCACCACTTTAAATACAAAAACAGTATATTTAATTCTACCAGTGAGATGACAGAGCAGCCAAATAGTGACACTGGTTTGTTGATCCATGACCTTTTTTCCCAGTTGCTATGAGAACAAGGCAGCACTTGTCACTAAATCCCTGATTTACTACACTCTGTGTTTTTATCAAAATTCCTTCAGTATCAAATTTCTGCTTGCCATAAGATGTGTGTTTATAATGGCTTTCCTTTTTCTGGGATGAATGGGTTTCTCTAAAAGGCCTCTATGAACATTTATAAGACTCATCTTTCTCAAAAAAGCACCCAAAATCCATTTGACACAATTTAGCAACTTTTTACAGCTCATCTTCAATTGGTTTGTATGTCAACAATTCTGTGGTTTTTCTCCTCAGAAATAAACGAGTGCTTGTCTCAGCCGTGTATGAACGGAGGCACATGTCGAGACCAAGTGGCCTCCTTCCTGTGCGAGTGTGAGTCTGGATTTACTGGCCAACGCTGTCAGACAGGTGACTACAGCCTACTAATCCACCATCCATTCTTGATTTATTGGTAATTTGATGACTCTGTTAGAGATAATAGATGATGTCTGCCATGTGTTCCAGTTTATTTATATAGCAGTAGTAGCAGACCCAGGTCCTGATCTGTGTCTAATACTGCTTTCAACACTCTATTGGTGCCTCTCATTATCACTGGTGTATTAGGAAGTGGATTTTTCAGTACAGCAAACTTAAGTCAAATCAGCTTATAAATGGATAGCTTGTTAACTATCTAGAGAAGTAGCTACCTACATGAAATTATTTTGTGTAAATTCAGCTGTTGTTAAAACGAAATAACATCGGATCACAAAGTTTTGTGTGAAAATTCTGCTGTCATGCTTTACATCAACTTGACCTCAAGGTTCTCAAGAGCATAGCTAACATCTGATAAAGAAATAGAAATGGCTTTTAAAGTGGAATTGTGATTTCCATTAAACAGGGGTTGATTTCTTAAAAAACAGAAACACTCTTACTCTGGCTGCAACACAAGAAAAAACACATGAAAATTTTAGCCAGCTAGCTAGTTACTGCATTAGCCTGGTATGACATAACATCGTTAAATTTTTACACAGACCCCAATGAGTATAAGCTCAAATGTATATTATCCCTGGATATCTTTCCATGCTTAGCAACTGTTATCACAGCTGTTTGGTGTTTTTGTTTTCTCTCTCTCTCTCTCTTTCTCGATATATCTCCATCTATCAAAGCAAAATCAGTAGATGGTAATCAATAACAGACATCCTGAGCTATACATAATGACATTAATCCAAAAGGGATGGAACAAGGGGATAATAGTATTACAAAGATATGTTGTACCTGGCAAGCCTTTGCATCCAACCTAACAACCAAGCCTGTCTGTAAAGCAAAATGGTGAGGACAAGTTGACAAGGGCATGTTAAAACAGTAATGGAACGAAGGCCTTGGAAGTCTGTGGAGTTGATTTACTGATGATTTATCTAATTGTCTGATTCACTTCATCATCTAATTACCAAGCAGTAACAAGAGTTAGTTCTTGTGTGAAGAGGAAGCTGTAGGCAGCAGTCCTGTGCATCTTATAAAATGTAGTTCATGCTTACCTGGGCTTTGTAAACAACACTGTAAGCTTTCAGCCTTGAGCAGTCAGAGAATCCATGAAGATAATGTTAAAACCAGTTCATTAATTCAAATCAAAATGGGCATTGTCACAATGCAGCTTTACATAAATTCTGGTTATTCATTCATTGTCTACTGCTTATCCGATCTATTCTCGGGTCATGGGGAGCCTGTGACTATCTCAAGCGTCATTGGGCATCAAGGCAGGATACACCCTGGATGGAGTGCCAACCCATCGCAGGGCACACACACACTACGGACAATTTAGAGATGCCAATCAACCTACCTATGTCTTTGGACCAGGGGAGGAAACCAGAGTACCCGGAAGAAACCCCCCAAGGCACAGGGGGGACATGCAAACTCCACACACACAGCGGAGGCGGGAATCGAACCCCCAACCCTAGAGGTGTGAGGCAAATGTGCTAACCAGTAAGCCACCGTGCCCCCTGTAAATTCTGGTTATCAGTTTGAAAATGATCCTCTATGAGCAAGTCACAGGCGACAGAGATGAGGAAAAACTCACTGAGAAACCTTGAGAGAAACCAGAACCTCATGTGGGTGACAACGTTCCTTCAAAAAGTGAAATAATGTAACCAGGAAATTCATTCTAGTTTTAACACGCAGTCTCTCATTAAAGTTATCAGTTGTTCACTGATGGAGACTTGAGTGCAAAGCTGATCTTTGCAATTGCAATTCAAAGCCATCTCCAAGGTTTCAAAGTGGTACTGTACTATCCACAGCAATTCCATGGATGTCTAGGCTGTTGATTGGTTTCCAAGGATCAGGATGGATCAGGCAGGTCCAGAGAGCAGACAGGGTCAGGATTACTGGTATCTCAGGAGTAGTATGAGAGAGAGAGAGAGAGAGAGAGAGAGAGAGAGTGAGAGAGTGAGAGAGAGTGAGTGAGAGTGTGAGTGTGAGAGAGTGAGTGAGAGTGTGAGTGTGTGAGTGTGAGAGTGTGAGTGAGAGTGTGAGAGAGAGAGAGAGAGAGAGAGAGAGAGAGAGAGAGAGAGAGAGAGAGAGAGAGAGAGAGAGAGTGTTCATCCTCTTATTCATAGAATAATTAATTGTAGGGAGAAAACACTACAGTTCACTAGGGGCTTTGAATAATATCTGTCACAATAAGTCTTTGCGGTGAATGCACTCTTAAGAGAAAGATTTTTCTTCAGTCTTAAAAGAAAGAAATGGATTCACATAATATGATTTTGGAAGTATTTTAATGCTTAAGGTGACCTTAACTGCTGTTTTCTAAATGCTGTAGATTTTTTTTATTAATGTATTAAGTTATTTATCTAAAACATGTGCATAAATTGTTGTGATGCACAATTTATCTATGTTTAAAATGTTTTTTACTTTTACTTTACATATGCAAATGTAATGGCACCCACATCATGAAAACATCAGATAACTGTGTTTGGGCTGTTTAAATGAACATGTTTTTCTGATATGAGCTTACTAAAATTCCTGCGCTTTATCTGTAGAGCAGGATGGATGCGAATCCAATCCCTGTCAGAATGGAGGTGTGTGTCGAGGCTACAGGAGGAGGCATCTCTGTGTGTGTAAAGAGGGCTACATTGGGGATCGCTGCCAGACTTGTATGTTTGAACATCACTTTCAAGTACTATGGTCACACTGCTGAAGCGTTCTGGACATGCAAGGTGACTGAGCACTGTTAGACAAATCTCTTATCGCCCTCTAGTGGAAAACCCGTGTGTATTACAGCCGTGTGGGAACAGAGGATACTGTCGCAGTGACAGGAGAGGAAATTACAGCTGTGCCTGCAGGCTGGGACACACAGGCCGAGACTGTGAGAGAGGTACAGTGTGTGATTAAGCCATGCTCCTCTGGGCACGGGTCTACTTAATTAAACACAGAATTATTTTCGACATCATACATTAAAGTTGGAGCTAATAATAACAGTGCAGATTACACTGGTTCAATACTAAAACTTTAACTCAGTAGTGTTTAGTGAGGCTTAATGTTTACCCAGCACGTTGCACCTTATCTTGAATTTTGACCTGATCAAGTTAGATATATGGTCAAACATATTCACATTAATATCTCACAAATCACTGCTAAACTGTGGAGATGTGGAAGCTTAGTGGTTAAGGTGTTGGACCTGATTGGGAGGTTGAGAGTTTGAATCCCAGGTCCACCAAGCTGCCACTGCTGGGCCCCTGAGCAAGGCCCTTAACTCTCAATTGTCCAGTTGTATAAAATGAGATAAATTCTGCCAAATGCCAGAAATGTAAATATTATAAACAATAAAATAGGTTAGTACTTTAGATAGATATACTTTATTGATCCCATGAGGGAAATTCTTGTGTTACAGCTGCTCAAGTATGAAGGATAAGCATGAGGAGATTTTCATTTCAAAGGAGTCTTATCATGATATTTTTACCCGCTTGTATTTTTATTAAAGTCTATATTTTATATTAATGCATTTATATTAATAAATTAAGTTACAGTTGATTTAACAGTTTTGTCCAAAATGTCTGTCAAATTCTGGAAAACAGAATTACTGGATTGTTTTCTGAATGAAGAATCTTCAAATGCTAAGTTCAAAATGGGAAAAAACAACACCTCGGAAAATACCTGTCCCAGTTCCCCCCTTTCAAGTGAAAGCGCAAATGTTACCCAAAATGTTACTGTTTACCAATACTAGGAAAAAATGTAGTAGTGAGTAGAGGCTCTGATCAAACACTATTTTGAAGCCTTAATAATACAAAATAACACACATTATCCTCCATGTCCACAGACCTCCTTCCTCCATCTGGCCTGCACGTGCTGAGGGTTGAGGAAAGCGAGGTGGAGTTACGATGGGATCAAGCTGACACCAATCAGAACCTGATCAGTGGTTTTGCCATCACTTACGCTCCGATTGGACGCAGCCCACGAAAAACAGACTTCCTGGAGAGACAGCATTCAACCTACGTGCTACAGGGCCTGAGTCCAGGACAGCTTTACAACATTTCCACCTACTCGATCAAACGCAATTCCAACAGCAACGACATCAGCCAGCCTGCCATCGCCCTCATACGCACAAGTGAGAGCGCTTTCTTTCAGGGGCAGCAATCAAAATACTTTGAACCATTTTAGCTGATTCATTCTTATTCTCCAAAAATATTCTCTTTTTATAACTATTTCTGTTTTTATCCAGCCTACTAGATGTAATATATTCATAGAGAAGTTACAAAAAACAATATATCTTCAAAGAAAATGCTGACATCAAATGCATTTCTTAGAGGGTTTTTTTCTCAAAGTTTCTCAGATTTGGTAAAAACAGAGGTAAAAATGCCTCAATCTTAAAGTTAACAGTTTCCTGACTAATTTTATATCAGACTTGCAGTAACAAAATAATTCATTTGTGTATACTGATTGGCAGAATGAAATACCAGAGCACTGGAAAAGCAGGTTAACTTAAGTGTTTAACTTATCACTCATAGGTCAAGTTCAGACTATTCCACAACTTCCTGGTTGGTAGCTGTTCTGCAACAGTAAAGCCCTAGCTTATGTGTGGAAATTGACCACATGTTTACCACAATTGTGAGGGAAAATAATGCCTAGGGCTATTAATAAACCAATTTCTCACATAGAAACAGACTACATTTATTCAAATTGTTTACTTTTAACCATAGAGCACTTTTCACCGCTCTTGCATTGATATTCGTTAATAATACCAAAAGTAGAAATTGGCATGTTGAAAGTGTCCTGAAGTGGCTCTAGAGTGGTACTTCTATGGATTTTCACTCCCAGCTTTCCAATTATTTGTGTAGAACCATGCACACTACCTTTACTGTTACTGTTACTATTTATTGTTAATGAGAATTGAACCTCTGTGATGTCTTGTGCTTCAGGGCCGCGGAAGGTGGATCAGCTGCAGGTGGTGAACGTCTCCTCCTCCCAGGTGTGGCTGCATTGGCTAATGCAGGCAGGCTGGCATGCCGCTGTCGACCTGGTGCGAGTATCTCTGGTGCCTTCGGATGGCAGTGGTGCTCGCACTGCTGTCCTGAATGCCAGTGTTACAGAATACAGCTTCAGGTCAGCCATGAGATCAAAACGTTTGTCAGGATCCGATGACTGATCAGAACTGAAATCTGCTTACAAACATTTATTCTAACCATTAGATGTCTCTCTTGAGGCCATGTTTATAGCATTTAGGTAGCTTTTTCATTTATATCTACACTACATTCTGAAAGAAGATTTGTCAAAAAAGTCTAATGTGTGTGTCACAGTTCTCTTCTTCCAGGTCAGAGGTACACTGTAGATGTTCTGACACAGAGTGGGCTTCGTCCTGAGGACCTGACCTCCACCAGCCACTCTTCTGGACCCCTGCACTTCTGGACAAGTACGTTTACATCTGTTTTGTCTGCTGTACATGCAAGAAATCACAAGATTCAAGTTCTAATACTATTTTCTTTCTTTCAGAACCTTTACCTCCCCAGAACCTTTCTCTATCCCATGTGAGCTCCAGCACTGCACGAGTTACTTGGGACCGGCATCCAAGGAGCAGCTCTGATGGTTTTGTGGTGAATGTGACACGTGGCTTAACCACTCGGAGCCGCTTCCTGCCTGATGGAACACTAAGCATGTACACCATACGAGAACTGAGCCCGGGGCAGCACTATCGGCTCGCCCTGACCGCTGTGCGCAACACAGGACACGAGCAGATCCACAGTGAGGCCCAGCACTTAGCCTTCACCACACGTGAGTCACAAGAATCATCTACTGTCGTACAATGTGATCAGAAATTGACCGTGACATATATAACCACTGTTGGACAGTTAAGGCTTTCAAATCCACATATATTTACTTGGATTGGATTCTTCCTAATATATAAATAGTCAGAAATGCTCCGGGCAAAATGAATAAATGTAAGTGTACTCCTGTGCAGTACCTCTGGAGGAGCCGCAGGGGAAGCCTGACAGAGCTCAGGGAGGTCGAGATGCCTCAAGCAGGCGCTCTCTTACTCGCACTAAACTACAACATCAAGCTTCTGATAAGGACAGGGAACATTCAGAAGAACTGCCCAGGTAGGCATACAGTATGTGGCAAAGATAAAATAAATAATTTTTAGATATTATTTTAGTGAATGACTTTTGAACTGGTGCCTTACAACTGGTGCCTTACTTGAAGCTTTTCTTTCTGGTGTCTCACAGATACACAGAGCTGATAGACGGTCGGGGAAGGATAACAGCCAAATTCACCAACTCACAGCGCAAAGTCATTCGCCATCGCACAAGTCAGTTAGGATTCCTAAAAAGACCAACATTTGCTTTTCCATGCTTTTGCTGCAGGATGTTGTTAAACTGTTAGTCTGACTAACGCTTAATCTCTCTGGACCAAATGATGAATCCTGACTTTCAATGATTCCTCACTTGCCTACATAGGTCTTCTTATAAGATTAAACATAATAACTGAATAATTTAAAGTATTTTCAAAGCCAGGCTTTCCAGAATAGGCTCCTGATCCACCATGAAAGTATTTACTGAAGATGAATTTGATTGTAATAATGAATAATACATGAACTTGAACTCATCTGTACTGTAATTTCATACAGAACCTGAACCAATTAAATTAGAGAGAATGGAGGAAACAACTAACAAAATCAGCCTGGCTCTGGAGATCCCTGAAGAAGTGACAAACAGGAAAAGTGGTAGGTGTTTCTTTTTAATGGAGCATAAGTATTATCGTAAGAAACAGAAGCTCTCTTCAGATTCTGCTTTGGGCCTGTAGGTGATATTTTGACCGTCTAATCGCTGCCAGCTGAGGCAGAAACTCACAATGTGTCAAAGTAAAGCTGTATGGCACACACCATTACAGTCACATAATAATAACAAGATAGTAAATGTTTCTTTTATTCTGTTAAACCCTGTTGAATTAAGAGACACTGAGGCAGCAGAGAGATACAACAATGTACTGTGTGTTGCAAAATGCTTGTGTGTGTGTGTGTGTGTGTGTGTGTGTGTGTGTGTGTGTGTGTGTGTGTGTGTGTTTGCAGAGTCTCAACAGGACTGCAGGACTCAGCCATGTCAGAATGGAGGGACTTGCATACAGAGTGGAGACACTTTCAGCTGTGAATGTGCTACAAGCTTTAAGGGCAGACAGTGCGAAATGTGTAAGTTCAACCAGCAAGTTACACTTTATCACATCCTCTCATTCTCTGAGTCAAGAAACACTCAAACCACATTCTGATCCATGCCAGACTTTTTCCAAATGAGGGGTTGCTAGCTTACCTCTTACCACATTAGTGCACTTTGTTATCTAGTTTGGATTTTGCATTCCACATTCAAGTGTTTTGCATTGAGTGAGAATGTGTTTCTCAAATAACTTCAGAGATTTGCTTCCTCACATTGTTGCTTGATTAACATTTGTGTATGCCTCTCTCTCTCTCTCTCTCTCTCTCTCTCACACACACACACACACACAATTCTGCCTAGATTGCCAACGAGTAAAACATCCATGTACCCGCCTCTACTCTGAAACAAAGAGCGTGCCTGTATGGGAGGATGGAGTCTGCCATTATCTGTAAGAGATTTTTTTTTCTGTCTTGTGCAGCTTAGATTGTACATCTTGATAGAAAAAGGGTTACTACACCAAAATGCAGTTGTATGTAGAAGTTTGGGTAGATGCTTGCTTGATTTGCTGCATGTGTTACATGTGGACAGAACCCAAAGATAGAATATTTATGAACTAGAATCATTTTGAAAGCACATCTAAGGGAAAAATTTTGAAAGCAAGAATTCCTAAAGCATGACACCAGAGGCACAGTGGCACAGCAGGGCCTCACAGCTCCAGAGTCCTTGGTTTGATCTTTGTGGCGTTTCACATGTCCTCCCTATGTCCATGGGATTTTACTCCTCCCACCACCCAAGAACGTGCTGGTAGATGAATTGGCTGAGCTAAAAATATGAGCTCCTAGATAAGTGTGCATGCATGGCATATTCCCACGTCACACCCAGTGTTTTGTGTGTGTGTGTGTGTGTGTGTGTGTGTGTGTGTGCGGGTGTGGGACATATTCCCATCACACCCAGTGTTCCCAGTATTATTGCGCTAGTGTGCGTGTGTGCATGACATATTCCCATCTCACACCCAGTGTTCTCAGAATCTTTGCGCTAGTGTGTGTGTGTGTGTGTGTGTGTGTGTGTGTGTGTGTGTGTGTGTGTGTGTGTGTATGCATTTTCCCATCTCACACCCAGTGCTCTCAGGATAATTGTGTGTGTGTGTGTTTGTGTGCATAACATTTTCTCATCTCTCACCCAGTGTTCCCAGGCAAATTGTGCTAGTCTGTGTGTGTGTGTGTGTGTGTGTGTGTGTGCATGACATATTCCCAACTTACACCCAGTGTTCTGAGAATAATTTTGTGTGTGTGTGGGTGGGTGTGGGTGTGTGTGCCTGCATGCTTGTGTAGTTGTGCCTGAAATATTCCCATCTCACACCCAGTGTTCCAGTGATAACTGTGTATCTGTTGTGTTGCAGGTATTAGTTAAGGTTTGCTTCAGCGATTTATTAGCTAGAGCAAAAAAAATCTATTCACTATAAGAAATGAAACATAACTGGGGTGCTCAGACTTTTGCATACAACTCAGTATCTTTGTATACTCTGCTCTTTGTTCAAGTTTTTCTTTAATGTTATTTTCTCTATCTTGCTTTACAGATATAAAAGAACATATAAAGTACAGCAAGACATTTGTTTTAGAGAGATCTGTGAACCTGTACTCAATAAGAAAAACCCCAGTAAGTATCCATCAGACAAGCTACAACATTTGGAGCTTATGTTACTGTCTTGTGTAATATTTGATGATTGAGGTCTAGGCAAGCTTAAAATGACTGGGACTGGATAAAATATTAAGGGATATGCCAGATATTCCTTCCTCTGGGCCAGCTTGTCAATGAGATGATTTATAATTCTAATGTCTAACCAGAATACCAATATTTGTTACATTTTATTAGCTACAGCCAAAACCAGCACACAATCAGAACTTGTTATTAAACTGTTCAGGTTGCTTTTGATATCTCATTTTTCATGTTTCTTGTACCAGATTGACTCTGCATGTTTTAGACAGAGCACAGATTTGAAGCCTAACTTTAGAAACCTTCTCAGATCTCTGATCCGCTTCATGCAAGAGACTCCAAAGCACATCTGTAGGTCACTCTGGATAGCGTCATCTGTTAAATGCTATACATGCAACTGTAAATGATTTGTAAGTGAGGCAGAATGGTGATACAAGGACTACCATTTTCACCAGTAAAAGAGAAGCAACAGCAAAGAAGAGGGGGAAAAAAGAACGAGACTAGCCTGGGCCAAAAGTAACACATATTTTAGAGCATGTGCTAATACCCAGGAGTGTTACACACACTTTATTTTTTACAAATCACATGAGGTACAGATACAATCTTGAAAAATAATAATATACTAGTAACTAGTCTAGAACATAACTAGGCTAGTAACAAGGTCTAGAACATAATAAAAGTCTCTACAGAATGATGAATGAGATAATGGATATAGTGAATATTTACATGTATGGCAATTTGGCAGACACCCTTACCTAGAGTGACTTGCATTTATCTCATTTGTACAACTGAGTTGAGAGCCTTGCTCAGGGGCCCAGCAGTGGCAGTCCAATGGTGGTCCTGGGACTTGAACATTCAAACTTCCAATCAGAAGTCAAATGTCACTTCCCCAAATAGTTTTAGAATAGTTTTATTTCAATTAAAGAAACAGTTAAGGAACTACATTTTTGGATTATCTGCAATGGTACCAGCAAACACAGAATTGCAAGAGTCGGGCCATAAAAAGTGCCTGGATGAAGAGTTGTCTTGCAGGTACAGTTTGACCATCCAGATGTTTTGAAAAATAATTCTGCAGGATCACGGCAATGTGGTTTATAAAGCTTGTCAGACATTTTTACCCCAATATTCCAGGCAGAGCTTGATAGTAAACTGAATCTGAGGTAACACTAAGAAGTCAAAAGACATTAAAGTTGAAATCCATAAGCTTCATGAACACCTATGGAATTGGCTACAATGGGAATGTGTACAAAGAAAAAAAGAGAACCAACTGCAGATTCTTGGGGGATGCCAGCTGTTACATGATACATTTTTGTATATTGTTTATTGTAATTATAGAATAGAGTATGGTCACATTGAGATGTAGGACTCAAATCACCTGAGTGTAGTTCCCATGATGGCAAGTTTGGAAAGAGATAAATCTGGCGCTTCACTATACCAGATGTTGCAAGATCCACCAGTGAATGAGCCGAGGACTTGACAGTGCTCAAAATCTGTCTACAACAGCCAACAAAGTGAACTGAACTTGGTTGTACTGGATTGGTTTAAGTATTGTAAATGGAACTGGATCTGTAGTCATCTAGGATGTAATGAGTTATGGCTTTTTAAGATACTAAAGCCTATGGGGAAATTCCCCATCAGAATTCCTGATAATGTCAGTGGGTGCACTGGCTATGAGGGGCAATGGATTGTCAGGTGGAGCTTGCAAATATCCATTTCCTGAGAGTGGAAATTAAAGCAAGTAGGGTATTACTGGAAAGATAGAGAAAACCATCTGCACATTGCCATCACATTTTCTTCAAAGAAAGTGCCATAGAGCAGTTAGGAAATTCGAGTCTTACCTCTGAGCACCTTTGTACCTTGAAACTCCTCAATTAGCATTTGTTCACTGGCTGCAGTTCTGTAAGTTTAATAGAGTACCTCATTTCATCCGAGTGCATTCAGTTAGTGTAGACAACAATACACAGGCTTTGTAAGTATATTCCTTTCCTGCTTACATTGAATTTTAGACGTCTTTGTGGTTTAGTGTTTTGCTGTTGTTACCGCTGTTATTGAGCAGTCTAGGCTCTGGGCTTTGAACCAGATTAGATTCTAGTTTGTGGCTGTCTTCCATTACTGAGCAGTTGTTGAGGAAAACTATTCCGAGTACCTTGAAACGGCTCTATTGCAATTTCTAGCTGGTGGCTCCTCAAGTTTGTTATTTGTTGAGCATTTCTTTGAGTAAATTCTAAAGTGGCAGAATCATTTTCGTTAGTCCCTCTGCATGACTGCAAGACTTGGTTAATTAAAGGCAAGGAAGTCTACCTGTGGGATAGAACTTGGTTGCCCAAAGATGAGAGAGTTTACCTGTGAGAGAAGAATCTCAAAGACAAGGGAGTCTATCTGCAGGAGGTTACTGAGAAAGAACAGCATATCACTATGTTGGTTTGCTTGATATGCCTGACTTGCTTGAACTTTCCATATCTGTTAAACGTGTAAAGAATTTCCATCCTCGCTTCCTCATTACAGAGTGTGCTCCACACATAAATGTGATATCCAACAATTTATCAGCAGATCAAATACATCCAGGTCTGCAGCTGTGAAGCCCCTTGTTACTGGAAATCTCTGGTTGTGCCTGTCAGCTGTCCACAAATCTGACTTTATCACAGACTATGTTGCTAATCTTTCCTTTCAAATCTTGGCACTCACAGAGACTTGGATCAAACCAGAGAATGTACTACATCTCCACAAGCTTTTCTTTCTCATATGCCCCTGGATCTTCTGGCAATACTATGATGACCATTTTGTTTACCAACTCCTCCTGGACATGACATCCTTCTTGTCTTTCTGAACTTCAGATCTTTTGATTTGAATTGCATCCTGTTATTTTCTGTAATTTTCATTTCATAGTGGTATATCGTCTTCCACGTCTTTCTAGCCACTTCATAGATGAGCTTGATTCTCTTCTCTCTTCATTTTCATGGGATGGCACCCCGCTGGTTCTTCTTGAGACTTTTATCTCCAAATCAGCATCACCATGTCCATAGATATCCACCATCTTTGATTCTTTGGTCTGAGCTACTTGTAGTCAAGACCAAAGCAGGCAACATCAAAGAAACCTCATTGGAACTCCTCTTCATGTATTGGACCATTTTCTTTGTTTCACTCTTCACTTCTTTCCTCTTAATAAAATCAGGGGGGAAAAAACAGTAAAATCCTGTCCACATTCTATTTTTTTCTACTGGGCTCTTATCCCACCACTAATGTTTTCATTTTCAGATCTTCTGGCTGACACCACTGCTGAGAGGAAATGGAGTAAATCTGACTTGTCACATAAGTATTGAGAGATGCTTGCCTCCTTTTCCTCATCTGTTACCACCACCAATACTACCTTCTGTCACTCTGAAGTCCACACATGTATTTCAGATTAACATAAATTCTTCCTAACCTTCTCTTTTTTTTCTTCTACACACTGCTATATGCTGTTGACCTCACGAGGCACTTCATGAAAAAGGTCGTTCACATACAGCCCTCCTTTATTCTTTAAGCTGTGGTAGAATTAACCCATATACAGTTTTGGTTCAAACTATCACACCTTCAAAACTTGCCCCAATACCATCCACACTTCTCCATACAAAGTCCAACAACCACACACTGTAAATGACCACTATGATCAGTTTCTCTAAACAGTGGTTCAATTCCTTCCACCTTCTAGTCTGCTTATGTCAAACATCTGCTTAGGAATCCCAGATTTGGCTCCACTAATGTTAACTACAGACCTGTTTCCTTCTATCCGTTCTGCTCCAAGACCCTGGATTTGATGTTCTCACACAGCTGTCTTTACATTTTCAACTAAATGACCTCCTGGAGGCCAGCCAGTCTGGTTACAAAGCCAGTTTGCAGAAACAGAACCTTTTTGCAGTCACCAAGCCTTTACACAAAGCGACAAAGAACTCTTTGTCTTCTGTCCTCATCATCATCGACCTGTCTGATGTCTTTGACACTGTGAATAATCAGATCATCATCATCTGTCCTACATCATCATACCTTCAGAAGCTATCTTAGGTACAGTTTCATCACCATGCAGCCTTATTACTAGACTGCTTCAGGGTTCAGTACTAAATCATTTGGCTTCACCTAACACTGCTCTACTGATGACACAGAATGTTACACTCTTTTCCCTTCATCCACCTCTTAAGTCTCTCTGAAGTTTTCAGAAGTGACCTGATTTACCAATGAAGAACTCCATACTGTTGGACTGGTCAATCACCATCAACACAGGGCTACAAATCTATAGTTCTCAACTCTGTTCCAGCTTAACAAATCACATCTAGCATGTCTCACATCTTTAATTAACAACTTTCTGCAGTCAGAGAAATAGCGGTAGAAGAATTTGCAAAATCACACACTAAAATCTGACAAAGAAACAATATTCCCTTTTCTATGGTACAAAATTTCTGATTTAAATATTTTTAAAGAATTTGTCCGAGCTTGTAAAAATGTGAATGCTAATGAGATAGGAATGGTAAGAGTTAACTGAGGAACGTAAAAGGATTTGTAATGACTTCATTAGTTTGAAAATCAATGAAATCATACTTAATTTTGTTTTAAAAACTTCTTAATATGTAAGGATAACTTATTCAAAATTGTGATAAGTACAGTATAAGATACTTATAATTTAGCCAATTAAAGTAAAATGTACTCTTGTAAGCAGCAATAATCTATTTTTTTTTTTTATTCTTGCTTTCTTTTAGACCGCAGAACACAAAGACAGCAATAAAGGTGACTGGCCCTTTTCTTTTATTTCAGTTATCATGTAATTTATGCCATCTAGTGCTCATCATAAACAGAAATTTGACTGCTGAATTTTGTACTTTATATTTAATATAATTTTTTCCTTTTTTTTTTTTTCCAGGAAGCTGTACTAACTTGGTGAAGCACAGACCCCTCGTCATCATACGAAACATGAAACCATGAATTGCTTAATCGGACAGGTTTTTTTTTTTTTACCTCTCTTTCTGTAGATCACTGTGTACTATACATCAGGCAGTTACCCTGCATCAATAGCATACCTCAACTGGAATGTATTTGTACTGTTGACATTACGTGGCTGTGTAGTCCCTCAGGGAATTTTTCTTTAAACCCTGGCCCCATAGCATCTTCCTTCAGCGATGACATCTTATTCAGCCTTAGAACTGGTACTCTTCAAAATCTTTTTTTTCCAACGTCCACTCAACAAGAGCACAAACAATTAATGGAAGCATCTCACATGTCTCTGTTTTTGTATAAATCCAACTTCTCTGCTAGCTATCCTGTAAATAGTGTTTATAGGTGTGTTTTGTAGGTGAATATTTTAATAATAAAATTATTAAAAAATTGCCTGTTGTCGTTTTTTTTTATTATTATCTTTGTCTGGTGTCTCCTCAAAAAGAAGCTTTTCAGTGATTCAGTGATAAAGAAAATTGATGTTTGTAGGAAATTAAAACAATAAAATGTCCACTTGCAATGTCATCAGACTTTATCTCTGAGATCAGTTTGGATTTGCCTGGAATGACAGCAGAGCTAGAGAATAAAACGTGAGAGTAAAGGCTGTGAAAATCTCTAGAAGTTCTATAGAAACTTTGCTAGGGTGCTGTATTTTAGCTAACACTGATAAATGATAAATTTAGCATTTAAGTATGTAAAGGAATTCATGTTATTGCAACTTTTAAAATGAATCCTTCATGATTTGGGTGCTCTCTCATGACAAACAACAGAATTCAGGGCATTAATTAAAGGACTCTATATCTGGCTTCATTTTACCACAAGATGGCACTGTTTTATATGCACTGAGCTGTAAAATGTTTTATTTCAGTTTCTTTTTCGCACTTATAATGTCTACGTATTACAATTGAAACATTTTACAACACAGTTCTATTTTTTTTTAATTATTTCAGTTTCTGATATTTCTATTTCTATCAGTCTGTCTTCGGAATATCTTAACGCATTCAGGCTGATGAGCATGAGAGAAGATTACTTTTGGCACATTGGATGATATTGTCACTACATTCAAAAGTAGCAGGGATAAATAAACAGGGGCCTAGAAATATAACTACAAACACAGAGAAAACATGGCTACTCCTATGGCCTTAGCAGGCTTCCCATCAGGCAGAAAAGACACACACGTAAACAAATTTACATTTGTTTGTCATCTTCCAAACTACAGTAATAGATAGATAGATAGATAGATAGATAGATAGATAGATAGATAGATAGATAGATAGATAGATAGATAGATAGATAGACGAACATTAGGCTACATCTTAGTTTATTGTTGTAGTCAGTTGGGCCAGGGACTAATTTGCTTCTGCCTCAAGCTAGTTAAACTTATTTCTTCCTGCACGACATTGTCAATTTTCACCATTGCACAATGATGAAATGAGATTTCACATTTCCCAGTGATGTTGTATGAGTATGTATGTATAATGTATCACACATAATACATACATACTCATACAACATCTCTGGGAAATATAAACAATGCATCTCATACTTACATACTTACATACATCTCATACATTTATGTATGAGACTATGTATAATGAAGAAGAAGTTGCTTTCGGCTGCTCCCTGTTCTGTTAATAATAATGATGATGATAATGATGATGATGGTGAAAAAATGAGGGAGTTAAAGAAAAATGTCTGATTGTGGTGCCCAAGGTTTCCCGTGCTTAATAAAATTGGACATCTCCACCCAACCCATGTGAATGAGGGGATATTGTGTTTTTTTGTAATCTTCTAAAGTAGCCATGCAATAGATACTTAGATTATCACATAGTTTAAATAATATTCTGTCTCTAACCTTGTGAAGATCAAAATCTTCTTCTTTATTCTTTTAGGTATAAAAGTCTAAATATAAAGTGTCAACCATTTAATGCAGGTCTGTTTTGCTTCAGTTTGGAGCTTCATCCAACAGCGGGACACACCAACTCTCTCTCTGTCTCTGTCTCTGTCTCTGTGTGTGTGTGTGTGTGTGTGTGTGTGGCCATGATGTGCGGCAGGCCATGCGTGCGCGCACCCGGTCTCCAGGCTTCTGCTATGCACGCGCGCGCTCCTTTATCCGGGCCCCGCCCCCTTTCTCCCGTGAAAACTGAGATTATACTTGGGGGGGGTGGTGGTGGTGGTGTTGGTAGGACCATGAAAGGAAAGACCGGGACTAGACTTTAAAGCTTATTTTCGCGTTCAAAAGGGGTTGTTTTCTGTTTAAATGTAGTCTCATATTTTGAGGAAAAGAGGTGAAAACATAGTAAAAAGCCGCCGTGTATCCGTCCAGATGTGAAAACCGACCGTGAGCACCGAGTGCGACTTAAACAAAGTTAGCTAGCTAGGTCGTGTTGTTAGCGTTCCGCATAGCTGGCCGAGGAACAACCGGAGAGAGGAGTCGAAACGAAGCGGGGTTTTTGTTAGCGTCGTTATCAGCACCTACTCTGCATATAATGTTGCCCTCGGGAGGTCACTCAAGTTTTGGATGAGGGTAGAGACCGGGGGTTTGCTAAAGCAGTTTGAGGGAAGAGTGAAGGTGCGATGCTGGGGCAGAAGGAGGCGGCACGGGGCTCCGGGGGTCGCCGGTCGGGGTTCCGCGCTCGGCCGCTTCCAGCCCTCAGGACACTCGGGGGCTGCGTGTTGCTCCTGCTGCTCCAGGCGGCCCTGTGCCTCGCCAGACCCGGCGGAATAATCAGCACCAGCAATAATAACAATCACCCGAGTGTCAACGTTTACATGAGTGAAGATGAGGTGAAGAAACTTCTGGGTGAGTGTGTGTTCGGTTCCTCTCGGTCCATTTTGCCCCTGTGCTTATTAGCTGCTTTGGGTGAAGCAGACTGGACGTGGAAGTACATTATACTGTTAGCTTGCAAAGTAATTATAATACCGTAATAAGAATTAGTGTACACACAAGTGAAGTTCGTTAGTTTGTCTTTTCCAGGTATTTGTTATAAACTGTTTCAGCTCGACTACATTGGACGTAGTTAGCAAACACATCTATAACCGAGCGCTCTTGCGCATGCTCAGGAGCAGGTCAGATCCCAAACGGCCTCCGGTTGGATATCGAGTGCACTACTGTCGAAGCCTTTTTGTACTTTATATAATGCGGTTATGTAGGGAGATGGGAGGCATTTGGGATTTGGCCGCAGCTGCTTTGCTGTTCTCCAAAACTTTCTCGCCAAAGTTGCGTCTCATGTCCTGAACACGGTCTGTGTTAGACTTGGTTTCAGGCATTGTGCGTTTGTTTTTCATTTTGTTGTGAAGAGTTGCTTCTACTTATTATTATTATTATTATTATTATTATTATTATTACAACAACAACAACAATAATAATAATAATGCTCTAGAAAAACACTAATCTACACTCAGTTCCTGTTGGATTCAGTATGCTTCAAATTAAGAGCAGAAATATAACTCAGTTTATGTTCTGATCCAATTCTGCAAAATGTATAAGCAGAGTCTGCTTTAGACAAAAATATTTGTTTACATACAAGATTGAAATGAAATGTTCTGGTTACAAAATCTGTACCCATAGAGGTGTTTGTAGTGCCCACAGAGGACAGGAGGGATCTGATGGTTTGTGTTTGTTTGACAACCAGGAAATTCTTTTATCTGAAAATCAGGGCTGGTTGTAACTCGTGCTAGCTCGTGCACAGTATTCATTCTTTTACTGTCTTTTACTATCATAACCACACCATACACGCTTGTGATAGGAAATACTCTAGGTTGCCAAAAGTTTTGGGACACCCCTCCAAATCATTGAATTCAGGGGTTGGGCTTGGCCTCTTAGTTCCAGTGAAAGGAACTCTTAATGTACAGCATACCAAGACATTTTGGACAATTTCATGCTCCCAACTTTGTGGAACAGTTTGGGGATGACCCCTTCCTGTTCCAACATGACTGCACACCAGTCCTTTCACTGGAGCTACGGGGCCAAGCCCAACCCCTGAATTCAATGATTTGGAGGGGTGTCCCAAAACTTTTGGCAATATAGTGTATGATTGACTTTATGGCTTTATATACGTATACGTGTGTATATACAATATATATAATGAGAGAGAGCAAAAGTCGGGAATTACAGTGTATGCTCTGTAAATGATACAAGCAAAAGGAAATTTGATTTGTGTCATGGATGCTTGTCATGGATGTTTCATGCTGTATGTTGTATATAGCATGCTTGTTCGTGTTGCCCAGCCTTGCTTCTGACACTAATGGGAAGCATATGAAAAAAGGACAGGACCTACATTGTGCTGGCTTGAGAGAAATTATCCTGCGCTATGTGACTCGGGTCATGCTCCACTCATGTGGTCGCTGTTTAGATTTGTTAGGACATTTTGAAGAACGTAGTGAGCTTGTCTGACTTCTCCTTTGGTTCAACAGCTATGTCATGGCTTTGTTAAAGACATGCGTCCGACATCATCTGCTAATGTTTGCAGGAAGGCCGGCGTAGTTTTTTGTAGAAGTGTGAATTGTTTGATGATTGTTAATTGCTGGGCGTTGGTGCTTTTGTCTATGACCTATTATTATCATCACAAGTGTCACAGTAGACATTCTAATGCAAGGCTTGTGGTATTGTCTTCCACAGGAAAAAAGGAAATGGGGAGTAGCGCACACTGGAGGAAATCTTGCTTGAAAATGTTTTTCTCTGATTAAAATCTAGGTTATATCCCAAATATGAGAAGTTTGTGTCTAGTGTTCCTACTGGAGTCTTGACTTCTAACATTTGCTTTGCTTTCTTAATGTTCCTCATACTGTCTCAGTGCCTGAAGGCTTCACATATGTCAAGTCAAGAAGCTTTTATTGTCATTTCAACCACATAGCTGATGCAGTACACAGTAAAATGAGACAACGTTTCTCCAGGACCCTGGTGCTACATAAGACAACATAACATATAGCTACAGAACAAATACAACAACACAGAGCTAAGGACAGAAAATTTGTTCCTAGCTACATAAAGTTCAACATGTGCAAACAGTGCAAGACTCTGAGTGTACTCTGAGTGTTGAGTGAACAGCAAGTTAATTTTCAGAATGACATTTAAATCATGTTGAATTATCCATTGGTCTGTTTTATGAACTGTTATTTCCATATAAACCTCATCACATTATGCAGTAACTTGAATATCAATGAGACCAAAATGTAAAAACAACAAGGAGAAGACACAGTATCACAGTGTCATCCAAGGTGTATTTTGTTAAGTTTTTGTTTACACTTTTTCCCCTTATTTATTGGTTTATTTTCACTTTTATGCACCCCCAGTGCTATTTGACCCCTGGTTGTCTGTCATCGGTGAGCACTTGCTTTATCTAATCACCTAAAGAGAATGATGCAGCAGCGCTTTAGTCCCTTTGTCTGTCCTATATATTGGCCACCTCATCTGTATACTCTGCTCAAACAGATCAGCTTCCAAAGTTTTAATTTTCCTACTCGTCACCGTCAGGGCTATTAAGTTCATCAGCTCCTAGATTGCAAGCTGGCTTTGCTGAGCTTTCCTGTAGCTTCATTGCGATAGTGAACCGAGTCCAGTGTTTGCGGTCTCCACCACTTTTACACTATTATTGTCATTGTTTGATAGGGTTGATTCCTCCCCCCGTAACAGCGATAACGCTCTCCTGCTGTGACATGAGCACAGCACACCAGTGCTAACAGCTCACAGAAATGATGAAAAACCTATACCAACCACCAGTTTTATCACATCAATCAAAAAGTACATCACAGACCTCACTATAAACATGTTTAATGTGTTTCAAACGTAGATGTTTGCCTTTAATTATCCATCATTATTTATTGCCCAAGTGTTTAAGATCATTGACTCATGATCAGCTGTTCTTTAGAGGTTTCATATGTTGGTTTTGAGAAATACAACTGACAGCAAGTTTTCCTTTTTGTTGTATTTACAGTGATTCTCAGGCTGTGTGTATGTGCTTGGCGTTTCTGTCTCTCATCAGTGCTGATTGATGAAGACCACGGAGGGCTTTTAAACTCTTTGATGCTTATAATGTGATTTTAAATATCAGCATGTAGCCTGTAGTTTTCTGTTGAGGGCTGCATCATCTGTCTTGTGAGTTAAGATGCTGGGGGGGGATGATGGGATCCGTTTTTTCCAAGTGCACAAGTAAACTTTGTCTGTTTTCAGTCTTCCTTGTTTGTTCCTCTGTCGCTGGTTCAAGATTGCGTTCTCCTGTATCCTGTTTGCATGTTAGTAGTGCCTAGTGAGTTCGCAGTCAGATCCTTTACTAGCTTTGGGTGAAACAAGTTGTATTTTCAGCTGATCAAAATCAACAATGCTGAATATATTGTCTCTTATTATTTATGGCAAGTAATTCTGCCATTGAAGAAGCATTGTTATAATTAATAAATAATTGTATTCCTTTCAGAATGTGATTTATGTCCATCCTTCACTTGGTTTGAGGCCAATAAACTACCCAAAGCTTTATTACAGCAAATAAAGTACTCAATAGACTTTTACTGGAATCACTGCTGAATTGCAATGAGCTTTCTATTAGTACTACATATGCATAATGTATATAATTATTTGATAAGAAGTTGTGAGCCTAATAGTGCACATGAAAATTCAGTCCTTCAGACTTTAATGGCGATCCTGCATTACCTGTTCATGTAAAACTCTAACCAAATGTCAAAACCAAATCTGAAAAAAAATTAGTTTATATCCTTGTTGTTTGTGTAGTTATAAAAATAACTGTTTAACATTACAGTATACCTATAAAAGTTTACAGCACTGGTTATTATTTGTGGAAGTACAAAAGTATAGCCCCATTAATATCAGATTTATATGGAAATTTGACATTTGTAGGATATAGAGTAGTTGGTTATTTACAAGAAAGAGAAAGAAATAGTGAGTTATTTGTATTGCAATTATTAGCTAGTTTTGACAGATTTATTCAGTTAAATCTATCACATATACAGTTGCCTTTTCTAAGGGACTTTAGTTTCGTGTGTGTAGATGAATGGTACGGTTGCTGTCTGTAGTCTCTGTGTATTTGGGAAACAAACAGGGACGCTATCAGAGTGCACTGTGATTGGTCGGTCTGATAAAGCATGAACAAGATGCTCATGCTTTAATAAACCAGAGTCAATGAAAAGAGCTGCCTGATCTGATTTACTGAAGAAGTTGGTCCACCCAAAACATTACTCTAGCTGTTTTGCAGAGTCTAACAGATGATGATAGATGCTGTTTTGGTGAGTTGCGATGTGTTTTCATGTGGATGCTTTATTTTTTCCTCCAGTCTGGAATATATTTCTACAGTGTACCAAAAGATTCAGAGGTCATTGGTATCTGCTTTGTCATTTTACCCCAGAAGTGGGCTAAGTGTGTTTGTTAGAATCTCAGTAGTGTTGAGAGCAGGAAAAAAAATACTTCAGCCAGGATTGCAGTGCTCTTATCTGTGAGACGCCGACAGGCTCAATAATAGCTTCTTACTGCCTGAGAGAATCAGGTGCCTATTGTGCAGGTCAGGAATCTCGCTGCTACTGATGTGGTTTAAAGAGCCTGCAGGGTGACTATTGGGATCATATTCTGCCTGGTGGAAGTTTTTACATTATAGTTACTGAGCTGTAGGGTTTCGGCTGCAAGCATGAGCTGTCTTATCTGACAGCTGATTATTGTTTGGACTGTTTACTTATCCCAGTTTGACGTTGACATGGCTTCAGACTCTAAGATGCTGTGTGTGTTTGAGCACATATTGAATTTAGGGCTGCACATTTGCCAAAGCTATGTCAACAAGTGCTGCCAGACAACATAAGCTGGAAAGTGAAACCTTCTCTCTGCCCCCCCAAATCCACCCCACCCTCCCCCCACACTCCCTGTTATTTCCTCTATGTCCCTCTTCTGGGTCTGTAATTCCTTTCACAGATCTTAATCTTGAGGCAGTTATGTTATTATTTATTTGTTTGCTTTTGAAGGCCTCTACTGCAGAGCAAATAGTTTCATCAATGTTCTCCCATCTTAAAAACAGCAAGGTGGCTTCTGCAGCTCTGATGCATGTACATGGGACTTTATTGAGTTGTCTGGTAAACAGGGGATGACCGCCATGTGATGAAATTTGTTTTTTGTTTATTTACATTTGCATAACATTGACTTCTCAAAACCACAGCTCTCAACTCAGCCTGACATGCAGTAAACATGCAGAAAATGGGATTTTCATTTTCATGGAGACTGCGCTGGTAGCGATGTATGGCATTTGTTGAAACTGGTTGCTAAAACTCGTTTCCCCCTTGAAACCGCTTTCCACAAATTGCTTATGCTAACAAATTCCTGCTGAACGGCATGCAGTGGTTTAATGTGTCGTAATGCTCATGGCAAATGTCGGAGTAAGTGTGAGCCTTATATTGGTTTTCCATTTGAGTTAGAAGTGATTATCTGGTCTTTTCTTAGTTTAGCTAAACATCTAATGGATGAGAGAGCTTATTCAGTGTGAAGGAGATGAACACTGTCAGCATATAGCAGACAGAATTTTCCACAGTGACTTACAGAAGAACTTTGGAGTCTCCAACAGACACACATGCTCTGTGTGGTACTAATCATTCAGGGTCTAAGAATAGTATCAAGCTAAAAACCGTTTTAGAGAAGAGTTAGTACAGCAACAAAAGCAGTAAGAGTCAAGGAGGTTTTAATTATTGCTCATTCAAGTGTTAAGAGAAGAGGTGGGTTTGCGGTTTTTATTTGGACACACCTAGTGTATCCAGCCTGCTGTTTGGACAGTCAGAGAAAGTTCACTCCACCACCTGGATGCCATAGACAGAGGCAAGTCCCATACATGTCTTTCTTTTGTCTGGCATCAGGCTGAGCCATGTAAGCTCTAAGTGTTTTCTGGCTTGTTTGGATGAGCTATGTGCTTGGAACAAAATGTTGTGCCAAGTACTTTTTCCTGTTCCAGCACACCTGATAGACTTTTCTTTTTATTAAGTAATGAGATCAACAACATGTGCACAAGAATGTCAGATCCCTGCATTTATACTTTTAGCTAAACATCAAGCTTTGTTTGTTGCTGCATACTTTTTCCATGTAAGGTTTCATTGCTTCCTGCATGACATCATCGTCTCTGTCCGAGCTGGGATGAGATGGAGAGAGCATAGACCTGGCCTAGAAAACCCCTGTTCATTTACTCTCCTCTCCTGTCCAAAAACTCAACATGAATCAAGAGTAAGAGGAAGCCATGTAAGCCTCAGCTGGTTACAGCTGGTGCTCGGTCTACACTCCCATGTGTGTTGTTCTGGGGGTTGGTAGGTTTGCTTGGCTGACGATGGCACGTGAACACTGTGGTCAGGGAAGATGCCCTCAGTGATTTACTACAGAGGACTGTCACTTGTTTTTTCTTGACTAAAAAGCCCTCAGCAGTCCCACATGCATGGCTTGCAAATGCACTGTTGTTTGCCAAGGAGTGGTTTGCTTGTATTTACAACATTTAAGAAGGCAGGGACTGCAGTGAATTGTTTTGAAAGGGAAACTGTAAATAAATTGATTTAAATGATAATGCAATGTGATTTGATAAACGTGTAAAATGGTTATGTACTGAATCATTGCAATGACTGGCAGTGTGGTTGTATTTTATTGTACGCTATAAAAGAACATTTCACCAGTTTGTCTGGACTTGAGTACCTTCCTGCATCCAGATCCACCATGCTGCTGTTCCTGATCTATCCAGCATGTGTGTTTAATACATTGCCCTTCTGTAGGATCGTTCTGCATGCAGCTGAGCTTTAGATTGTTCTTCTGATCTTTTTTTGTCTCAATTCTTTTTAGTGACTGGTTTGGGCAGGAACCTTTCGGCAATTTCCTGTGCCCCTTTCTGGAACTGCCCCTCTCCTAATTTCCATCTAAACCTCTGGGTATACTCACTGTGATAATCTGATTAAAGATATGTCATTGGTGCTAAGACAAACTTTTTGGTTGGAAACTATCGCTTAAGCTTAGCAGTTTCTTCATGGCAGCAATATTATTACTAACATGTAGGTAATATGAATGTTGGCTTGCAGCAGAGGGCAGTTAACTTAGTAATTTATTGGCATAACATATGAATCGCACCTAATTAACATTGTGTCTATTGTGATACAAACAGCCTGCAGTTTAACGAAGGTGGAAAATAGTTTTGGTCTGCAAACAAAAAGAAAAATGATCTGCTCCCATAGTGGAATTTCTTGGGTCTTTTTAGGCAATGCACAATTCCAGTGATGTGTTTACTAGATATAATGCCTCTAAATTAATGAAGACCAGACTATCCACGGCATTAATTAGACACACAACAGAATGTCATCTTGCTCACATCATTGTAGTCACAGGGTTTATATAATAGTGTAATTGACTGCATTTGTTGTTTGCTGTTCTTTGACAACGGTTTGTCTAGTGAAAGTGTGTTTTAATAAGAAAAGGGGAAACTATAGAGCTCATGTTTCACCTTTCCATCACAAACAACAATGCAGCTATTGCGCTTAACTGAAGCTTCATGCCTAGGGCATTTTTAAAGCCCATTTTGGTTTCATGCATGAATACTGCTTGGTGCTCCACCAAAACTGGTGGAGTGAAAGGTTATTTTGAGGTGCTAGCAAGCCCTTCTATTATTTTCACTTCACACACCCTACCTGGAGTCTGTTTCTTCTGGATTTTGAACATTTATTATGAGCCAGGAATGGACAAATCATAAGCTAAGCCATTAGTCAAGTAAAAGCTGTAGTTTGCAGTTTCATAGTAATGTAATAATGTCTGGTGAACTTGTTAGCTCATTTACTGCACTAATATAGACAAAGGGAAACAAAAAAATGTATGATCATTATCCATATACATTGTCTAGTGCAGCGCCCGTATCAAAATCTTAAAGTTGTCGCCTAACATTTTGGTTCAAAGCCGCAGTGTTTTTTCCTTGTGGTATAGTAAAGATATTCGAGTCTAGCTAAAGTATATTTTTTCTGTACCTGTTTGACTCTTACTTATAGCCAGAGAGTTACACAACAGCTTCAGGCTGCATGTTCCTGAAAGTATGTCATCTCTGCATGCAAGTTAATCTACAGGGTAAAAATACTTTGTTAGTTCCCCTTCTCTCTCTCTCTCTCTCTCTCTCTCTCTCTCTCTCTCTCTCTCACTGATGTGTGTAATGCAGTGAGATTCAGAGTAAGTAGCTTGTGCTATAGTTAGTATAGGTAAAGTGCTGAGGTGTTTCCCAGAACCACAAAGCCCATCAAATATAAATACACCACAGTTTTTTTCACTCCAAAAATTTAAGATTAAAAACAACCCAATTATTTCCCCAACTTAAGGGTTAACGTAGAACCTTCACACCATTAGATTTTCAATGCTTTTTTCAACTTGCTGCATTGGGGATATTTATCTACACAGCCTGTTAGGTTAATAATCACCCAACTGTTTGCTTACACTGTATATTATGTTTTAGTATACTAATATTATTATTATTATTATTGTTATTAGTAGTAGTATAAAACACATAGAAATTACTTTTTAAATATCCAAGCTGTACTACAAACTGGACCACTAAATTAAAGCCATTACAAGACTTAAATATCTAAGCCAACATGTTTAATTGTTATTAATGTTACCCAGCTATGAAAGCCCAACTGAACTAACCAGTATGTGTAACCCAGTGGTTTGGTAAACATAGCAATTCCCAGTGTTGTGGAATGAGCTTGTCTTGGGTCTCTGTGCTGTCGACTTGCCCACCCTGGTTAGCAGACAATATGGTTTATATTATGGCCCAGCAGTTCCAGTTCTGGAGGACAAGAGTCCTGGTTATTTCTGCTCTAATTGAATGCTGAGTTCAGACAAGTGTCTTTGAGCAGAAAAAACTATTCAGAACTAGTCATAATATTAACTTCAGAACTGGGACAGCTGTTTGATTGTTCCTGGATGTGTTCTCTCTGCACTGCTGTCTGTTCCAGTGGCTCAGGGTGTGACTAAATCAAGACCTGCCTTGTTTACCTACTGTTGGTTTTTGGCAGAGATTCATAATGCAGTTTAGCCTAAAAGGCTTAATAGCTTAATATTTACTTTCTGTTTTGTCCCAATTGTTTTCACTGTAGTGGAATTTTTTTGTGTGTTGTCGAGGCAGGACAAAGTTCCAGCAATGTGTTTACTAGATGTAATGCTTCTAAATGAGTGAAGGCTGGACTTTGGAAAACGGACAGATGTCTCATTGAAACATAGCAGTCCAGACGGTCAGCATGTCTCCACTCTTACTGGTCCTTGCGCCCTCTGCTCACTTTATGGGTTGACCTTGACCCATGACCTCATCCTTTCATGTCTTTGCAAGTCACTCTCTTAAACTTCTTGTTAGATTTGACAGTCTGAGGGATTGGAGGTATGACTCCTCAAGTCCACTTCTTATCAGTAGGTGTCCTAGCACTGAAGGAAGGAGATAAATTATGTGAATCTCTTTGTGAGGGGAAAAATAGTCCTGACTCCTGAAGGAGGGAGTACGGAGATGAGAACCAGTCGCTGTCTGTGTGGATATATGGAGATTGTTAATGTGGCCTGGAATGTGTCATTTGAATGCATGAAAGAGCCTCGTGTGCCTGTTTAAAACCATTTCATGAGTTTTTTGAGGGTCAGTGTATTTAGAGGGTTTTATGTAGTCATAGGTTGTATTTATCTTTTGCAGGCAAGCGGATATAATGCTATACACACACCAGACACATCACAGGAGTGTCGCACTATAAGCATCTTTAATTACCACACCACACGAGATGGCGTAGTGGTTAAACAGCCACCTTGTCTTTTTTTTCTGGTCCATGAGTATCCCTGCTGTACATACAGTCTATGAAACTAGAGGATCTTGACATCTTTGTAGGCAGCATAATTGTTTAATTGTAATTGATTTCTTTGATGGGACAAACGTACAGACACAACGTAACAAAAGAGAAGTGCAGCAGTGTCTAAGTGCCATAAAATATTCCTAAAACATCCATACATGTTTCAGCAGCTACAGTTATAGCCCCAGGCCAGTTATGACTGGCCTGCTTTTTTTTTTTTTCTCTTTAAAAACAAACAAACAAACAAATGAAAAAAATCCTCTTTGTGTGTTGGAGTGTGGCGGGAGATACTGACTCTGCAAATGGTATGTACCATGTTTGTATTGCAAAGTCATGTTTGTATATGCTGGTAGAACTGTTCCAGCCAGCAGATTTTCACCTCATGTTTCTCCTACAATTGCTGAACATACAGAAGTGAGGTTGTGGTGTGGGTATTCTGACTGCTGTAAAGCTGCAAAATGATTTCACAATAACTATATTCGGGCAAATTTGTTTATGCACACCTGTCCTATTTCAGATTCAGTCTATATTTTTTGTGTTATAATAACCTCCACTCTTCTGGGAGGGGTTCACACTAGATTTTGGAGTGTGGCTGTGTGGATTTGTGATCATTCAGCCTCAGGAGCATTAGTGAGGTCAGGCACTGAGATTGAATGAGGTGGCCATGCATGTAGTCTGTGTCCTAGCTCATCCCAAAGGTGTTCATTGGGGTTGAGGTCAGGGCTCTGTTCAGACCACTCGAGTTCTTTCACGTCAAACTTGGCGAGCTACGTCTACATGGAGCTTGCTTTGTGCGTGGAGGCATTGTCAAGCTGGAGTGATTCCAGTGAAGGGGAACTCTTAATGCTGCAGCATACAGAGTCATTCAATTGTGTGTGTGTGTGTGTGTGTGTGTGTGTTATGAGTGTGCTGAGACTCCTATGATGGCTCTGTTGTCACTGTTTATTCTATAAGAGAAAATGTGATGTAGACTTTTGAGCACATCACCCTCTTACAGCTTTCATCGCCATTACTCGGACCACAAGAAACCACAAAAAAAGTGTTTTTGGTTGGCTATCATTCTGTGTCTGATGTCAACATCAGGCATGCACATGCACTTATGAGTTGACTTTGAATTTTCTGTCATCTAGCAGTGAAATGAACCAGACCATTGTTCAGCATCTGGGAATGTAGTAGTTGGTTCACTGATCAAACATAGACTTTTGAATTGTCACACCCAATTACACGTTTTGGTGGTTTGCCCTCTCCGTCCACTTTTAGGGTCCCCCTGTAAAAAGAAACTGTTTGCATGAACGAGATGGCAGATGGAGGAATGACTCATCTGGTTATAATTAATAAAGTGAAGGCCAGGCTGGATTCATTACCATGCTGCCACAACTGAACCACAATCTGTATCCTTCATTCTCGAAACAGTGCTCCTTCCAAAGTGTGTGTCACTGAGCTTACAGGCCAAACGATCCTTGAGACAGCTCTGCAGGAAATGTACGGTTAATAATGAGCTGAACACCAGAATTCAAAGCCATAGACCTGTGCCGCAATTTCAGAAGAAACACAACATGTTAGTTACATTGACCTGTGAAGGATGGCTAAAGTTTTGAATTTGTGTAGCATAGATTTGTGTTCTTTATGAATGTTTAAAAGGAAAAAAAAAGATTCACCATGGAGCTGTCTGTGTAAGTTGTTAAGGCGTCTGTCTGTGCACTAAGATCCACAGACTTGGATGTGGTTTCATGTTTTTGTGCTGAATTGCTGCACACACACTAGGTACTCAGTTCTACAAAGCATTCTCAGGCCCTCAGGTCATGTGGCTTCAGTAGAGATGGCTTTAAAAGCTTAAGCATAATACCTCCATTTTGGCAAAATCCATTACTTTGAAAAGTGATTATCTAAATATTGAAAACCTAGGGGATAGGTATTCATAAGTGTGTGTGTGTGTATGTATGTGTGTAAATGTGTGTGTGTTTGATTTATGTATTACCTTTGCACATCTGTGAGTGAATGAAGAGTTGTTAGTGTAACTAAGGATTTTATAATTGTACACTGCAGTTAAATGTTTTTTTGCTTGATTTTGATATGATGTGTCATGTTATTGGCAATGACTAACACTGCATTCAAGGTGCCAGCTGCCTTGTAAGTGGTAGTTAGCAATTCATGATAACGTCATTTCCCACCTCAACACGAACACAAAGTGGGGAGAGGAAAACATCTCCATAAAAGCCTGCTATTGGTACCATCATACTGTAGTGAACTTCAACCACTTCAATGAACAAGCTAGCCAGCAGACTATAGAGAGTAGTGTGAAAGCTAAACTGCCTAACATTAGTGATAATGCTGATGTTCATGATTAAATCTGACCATGCTGTTTTGAGAAAGTATAGATTATTGACTTCTGAAGCCAATTGTTTGATAAAGTAATTGAAATATATTGAGAATGGGAACTTTACACTGGTCACTGTGAGTAGCCTTATTTATTTGACTTCACTCTCTAAAAGGAACTGGTTTAAACTCATCAACTAGGAGTTGTCGTCTCTATTTGGGTGTCGTGTGTGATTTATCTGTTGTAGCCATGGAAATAGTAGTTCACCTCGAACATAGCATAACATACAGTCATGATAATGACGGACTGCAGTCTTTCTTTATTGGGAGGAAAATTAGGCAGAAAACTAGAGGATCATTTTTAATAGCTTGTTTACATGGCTAATAATAAAATAATATTTATATTTTTCACATTATTTGAAATAATCTCTAAATTGTCCGTAGTGTGTGATTGCGTGAGTGAATGAGAGTGTGTGTGTACCCTGCGATGGGTTGGCACTCCGTCCAGGGTGTATCCTGCCTTGATGCCCAATGACGCCTGAGATAGGCACAGGCTCCCCGTGACCCGAGAATAGTTCGGATAAGCGGTAGACAATGAATGAATAACATTTATTTGAAATACATTCACATTTAATTATCCTGCAAATAAAAGTGACAGCAGCTTACCAAAATAGTCCATATTATCACTTTTGTGATAAATTTTGTAATCAAATATACAGACAAATCTAGCAGTTGGATCCACTAAATTTCTCAAGTAATGGCATACGAGGGGGAAAAAACGCAAGCTGTTTGATGCATCTTAAATGCACTTTATAGTGACTATGAAATGTACTTTGACAATGAAGTGGTGTATGCAAAACAAATGTGCATACTGAGATACAATATGGTGCAGGAAGGTTTAAAATCGAGTTGTCATATCTAATTTAAATGCTTAGATGGGGATGGTAGATTTCACCCAGCCCTAGTTAAAAATCTTTCATCGTGATGTGAAAGTTTTGTTCTGTTTTGCTGTGCGTCTAAACTGCAGAAATGTTGCCATTAAAACATACTGCATCATATCCTGTTTCTTCTCTGTTGGCATGTCTATCTGAATCTGGTTAAAATCGATGCTGTCTGTATGAGAAATGCAGTGTCAAACTAGAGCTTAGCTTCTTATGAACATCTGACACCAAGTGGAAACCTGTGCTGCACCTGTTTGGCCCATATGCCACGAATCTGTAACACATCCACAGTTTTGTGTGCTGAATAGTGGGTGGTCACAGAAAAGCATCACAAGGCTTTTACCACCCTTTAATAAAACCAGCACCAGTCATCAGACGGACATGAATATGCGAATGACTGTGCTTGGGACCATGGCAGATGTTTGGATTAGCTGGTGCCTCTCCATCGCGCATTATTTCTGGCACACAAGCTGTTGAGTAAAGCGATGAATTAGAGTGGCCCTGCTGTTTTTTTTTCTCTGCTGTCTCCAATGCATTTTAATGGCATTTCCAAAACCAAAAAGAAAAACACCTCTAATGACTGCCAGAAATCAGAAAAACATATCCTTTTAGGCAATACGGCTTGTGGTTCTATTTGTACCCTTATCACCGACTGTTATTGGTGTCTGTTTTTCAATGTGTGACAAACCTTATTCTTATTTCATAGACTTGTAAATTGGGACAAGATCGGGTTATGTAAACTAGTGCTAAAGCCCTGCTGTGTAACTGCAACTATAATTCGCTCCCGAATCTTACTCGTCACGCGAAACACTCGTTAAGAGAAACATTTTTTCCTATAGGAATCAATGTAAAATACTATAATGCGTTCCATGCTGAAAAAAATGCTCAAAAAAAGTAATTTAAGATTATTGGCGGAAAGGAGGAGAATCTTCCACTAAGGGAGACACTTCTTCACTCGCTGCAGTCTCAACTGACTCATTAGCTTTAAATCTTTTAGAAACACCGGCACTACTGGCAGTTTCTTTAGCATCCTTTTTTTTTTTTTTACTAGAAAGCTGTCTAGAGACATTTGTTTTTGCCAGTTTGGCGAAAATGTGACACAGCATGATCACTAAATAAATTTGTAGCGCGCATAGCCACTGCCTTATTAGGGTGATGCTTCTTTATGTACGATGCAACAGTTTCCCTTGCTTTCACCATCTCCCTTATTGCGCTGAAAGGTTGTTGATCTGCTGAGAAAAAAATACATAAGTAATGCTTCTGAACACAAGTTTGGAAAAATGTACGATCACAAGCGACACTCAGATGCTGGCGGAACGAGCATTAAACACAGACTGATAGCCGTGAAGCCACCTCACGTTGTCTCGTCGTCACTCGTTATAAAACTTTCGGCTGCTCCCTGTTCGGGGTCACCACAGCGGACCAACTGGACCACACAACAACTTGGCAAATGTTTTACGCCGGATGCCCTTCCTGACGCAACCCTCCCATTTTTCCGGGCTTGGGACCGGCACTACATCCAGTGGCTGGGGTTGAGGCATTGGCTGGGAATCGAACCCGGGCCTTCCTCATGATAGGCGAGAAACCTACCACTGAGCCACCAATGCCCCCGTCATCGTCACTCGTTATGCGAGTCTTTTTTTTCCCCAATTTGTTTTGCTGGTTATGCAAATCACTTGTTATGCGAGGTGCTCGTTAAGTGAGGTTTGACTGTGTCTGTGGTCTAAATTTATGTTCTTCTACCCATACTAAAATGCCTGGCCTGCCTTAGCTTGCTGTTACATAATGGCTCCATCATAATGCTGGTTGTGTGTAAAGGACCATTCACCCTGAGAGAGGAGTGGAAAGTGGGACCCTACAGAGTTTTTCTGTTTTCTTTTTTTCGTCCTCTCGCTCAAAACACAATATCAAATATCACACTCATGATGGAAGATCTGATAACAGTCCCTTGGAATGTCAAAGAGCCCATAATCACTGAACATCCCGGTATCAAGTGAAATCATTTTGCCATTAAACCTTGCATAAAGCTGCCTCTTGAATAACATGCCAATGCTCCACGCTATTGACTGAGGCTTTTGCAGCAGCCATATAGGCAGCTCAACTTGAACATGCGCCCAGAGCTAGAAAGAAAAGGAGGAGGGAAGCTTTCAAGGGGAGCAAACTGAAAGACGAGTAGGGAGTGTTGACAAAAGGAGGCAGTGAATAGGAGAGGAATGATTGTCAGTGCTATTCACATTTCTGTGCCTGTCCTTTTCAAAGTGCCACAGTGAACGCAGAAGGACTCCCCTGTCTTCCCTCGCTCTGGTATGTTTTGCATGCAGTACACAGCTCTAGCAGCCAAGAATGTGTTTTCAGCACCTGCTTTTTCCTCCACACTTCCTTTTTTAGACTTTTTAGCACTTGTTAGAGGACGTTGTGGCAGTGTTTTAGAGAAGCAGCAGTGTGATTCTAATCCCACTATCCCTTTTGGCTAGAACTGAATTTTGCAAGCCTTTTGGTTTAGCAAACATTTTTCCATCTTCCTCCAATTTACTCACTGTAGCATTCACTACCTCCAAGGCACTTTGTGTTTTCTTGTTTATAGTTTCTTTTAAAAAATATAGGAAATGGGCTGTGTACAAATATAGCCTGTAGAGTACTTAAATTTGTTTACCCTCATCATGTCACCATCAATCCAAGGGCTTTCATAGAGCATTTAGTGTGAAAACAGGGTGTAGCCGTAAAGCCGAGAATGGCCCTGTTGTTAAGTAAGCCTATATGCTACAAAAGCCCACTATTTCATTATCTTCAGCTTCAGATGCTTGCTGGCCTTTGATGATGAAGAGCACGAAAGCAATAAATATGCTTGTATCTGCTAGCTTGTAGTAATCCGACTAATACTTAAAATAGGAATATCCCAAAAGGAATCTCCAACAAGTTTGCTTCCCTTTTTGCAGTCTTATTTAATTAGCTAGGAGAAAATTACTTCAGGGAAGCAGAAAATTATGGCATTGGGATGGGGTGGATAAATGTCTGCTACTGACTAGAAGGTTTTGAATTCAAATGTTTTGAGCAACACATAATTGTTCAACTAAATATGTCTATTTCATCTTAATAGTTGTTTTGCATATAAATAATAAATGCAGCCATCTTTAATTTGAAACTTCCTGTTATGTGGATGTCAGGATATAAGGTTTTACTTGCTTTTAAAACTAAAGTACATGTACACAGAAAGGCCACCTTCATTTGATAACAGGTGTAATGTCAATGTGATGGAGCTTTTTATTGTTAATTTCTCCTCTCACTGGTACCACCATATTTATTTAATGGCCTAATAAATGGCCTATTTCTGCCATGTTCTCAAGACTCACATTATTATAACTTGTAGGAAGGAAGTGGTCATTAGATATTCTTGTGCTGGCAAGGTAAGTTTGGCTCTGAACTGCCTGAAATGTACAAACATTGTTATCCTCCTTGTGTATGAAGGTACATGGGCAATGTGTCACACAATAGTCATGTGTGAATTATAACCCCTGCCTAATATTTCTTAGTACCATTTTACTGATTCTCTAATTGATTGTCTGTTCTGTTTGGATGTTTTCCTCATAAAAGACATTTACCAGAGAGAGGAACATGTAAGCCATAAGTGATCTTGATTTCCTGCTACATACTGCAAAGCTCAGACCTCCTCAGAGAGGAGGAGGACCAAGACTCTGCCTGTACCTTGCTTTGTTTTGTGCGGCCCAAGATAGGCTTACTTTCACCGATCGAGATAGTTGTGACACCGTGGCAGTTTTTCCTGCCCCTTGGCTCTCCGCTGCCAGCCAGACCAGCATGCTGCTTTTCATGTCTTTCCTCTAATGGTGTGACATGGAAATGGAAAGTAGTTTTCTGTCTGCTGCACTACTCAGGTCTAAGTTGGTCTGCCTGCTGGCTTCTTTGTTACTTTTAGCCCACACCTGTTTGGTATTACGCTGATTGCCTGCCCTCCTGACCATCTGTGCTGATAGGGCAACCCACGCAGTGAGGATTTTCCACCAGCAGCTATTCCACCATTTTTCTATGCTAATGAGGCCTAAACACTAGAGCAAAACCTGAATAGAGTCACTCCTTGCAATTTTTTTCCCTCCTCCAAAAACCAGATTAAACTTAACTCTTTCCCTATACTGTGCTTTTTCAACCATGTGTGAACCCGGCCTTTCTTGGCTCTTGAGTTATGAACTTCAAGAGCACAACTGATTACTTTACAGTAGTACAGTTGCAGAGAAGCACATGATTGAGAAGGTATTCATTTGTGAGGTATCTGCTGCAAGTAGATTAGAATTAAAATAACTTCTGTAAACTATTGTCTGTATTAATAATGCTGACATTTCTTTAGTATGATTGTTATGCTGCAATGATTTCACAGTGGTTTACGTTGTATGATCGTCACTATCTTTCTGTTGACTAGAAAAACACTGATTAAAATGCATATCCATCTGTTATGGTTTCTCCTTGGTTTTTCTTTTCTTTTTTCAGTTAAGTTTCTTAATGCTTTGATTCTCATTTATTCTAGACTCCCTCCAAATGGTAGGATTTCATATCCCCCTCCATTTAGATTCCCCTGAATCATACTACAGCAACCTCCAGTTCTCTGTGTAGGTGACATGACTGCTCTGAAGCCCCTTGGGCTGTGTAATTTGCTGCTGTTGTAAATGTGTTAGCTTGCTACCTCTGCTGCCACTCCTAGCATGTTCTTAACTTTATCAAACGAACAGGCTAACAAACACACTGTAAAACATGGCATTGCTGACCAGAACTAAAAACTAAATGAATGGTAGGACATGCATGCACTCTACATATATATATATATATATATATATATATATATATATATATATATATATATATATATATATATATATATATATATATATATATATATATATATATATATATACACACACACACATATATAAAAGAACTGGCAATCATGTAGAGGGTGCTTTTAGCAAAACTGCATTTTCCTAAAAATTGTTCATTTCTCCTATGTGTGGAGATTTTTGGGATTTAGCTATGAATTCAGTGGATACCATGATAACTATGGTATTGTATACTGGTTATCATACTGTGGATGTATGTCCAACCGTAACACCGCTATTCCTCTGTGAATGAAAAAAATGTGGTAATTTTGGTGATGTGTATGAATGCAATATACTGCATTAGTTTGAGGTAATGGAGAGTCCACTATGCAATAAAGTAAGTCTGTTATTTCAGCTAATGATTGTCGATGGATTTTTGTATGGATGTACATCAGCACAAAAAAACCAAGAGCAAATAATAAAACATTGAGTTGGCTCTGAGTAGGTTTAGAGTGAAAGAGGGTTCATATTTGTGCAAAATAATCTGTTAGGCTAATGTGTACAAAAATGTGTGTATTTGCATGTATGCAGAAGCTCAGTCTCCATGTATTCATAATGAGGTTAATAATCAGTTGGTGTTATTGGGGTGTGCGTTTGTACATCTTGTTCCCTCTTTTTGTTCGCATGTTTTTTTTGTTGAGTTTTTTGATCCTCCTTAAACACCATCGCCTGTATTAGACTGCAGATCTTTCAATGATTTTTTGTGCCATTCTAAAGCACACTCATGTTGAAGCTTGTTCAACAGATTTCATTCTTCCTTTAATTTCCATCCAGTGACCGGTCGTCTTTTTCCTAATGAAAAGCAGATAGGTCGCGTTTTTGCCACAACAAAGTATTTGGCCAGTCTGTAGGTACCTAAAACCACTCATTTCCTTTTCCCTGGAGCATCAGGCATGCAAAACCTATGTCCCACCACATCCTGTTAGCAATGCTCCTTGCAAGAGAAGAATATGATTAGAGAAGGGATAATGAATAAACCTCATCTTGTTCATGCATGCTCAAACATAAACATCCACATAATCCTTTTCTGAATCTGATAAGTACGTGCACTCGTCTCATCTTTGTCAGGCCTGACTCTGCCTTCTGGGGTTGTTTTGAAGTGCTGATGGATAAAGTTGAAAGCGAAGCACCCTCTCTAAACCCTTTCCTGGTCCCCAGTCTTCCATGAGCGCCAGCACTGCTTTATGTGCTGCACATTTGGGCATGAAAGATAAGGTGTTTAGGACAAGGAAGGCTTTTGTCTTACCTGAGCATGCTCTGACAACTGGCCTTTAGGTTAGGTTCTGCTTTTTCACAAAGTCAGCAGCGTGATCGAGTTTGCCTGAAGTACTGCATTGGTCCTGTTCAGAATAAATATATAAAAATGACTGAAGTTTTTTTAATCCTGATGCACTTTTTTAAATTAGTAATAAAACACTCTAGGTTTCTAGATATTAATGGAAATATCATTGATCTGAATTAACAATCATTATTATTGTTCTGTGCTATTGTTCTTTGAGAGATTCATATCATTATACTTTTCACATCAGTAGAGTGTGACTTCTTAAGCTCAGCTTGCTTACAGGAGAAAATAGAAATGCAAAATTTTTTTTATTATTTAGTGTATTGTTTAAGCTTGAATCTTATTAGTTTAGTGTTGATTAATGTTGAGTGTGTTTTCCTCTCTTTATTAACTTGAATCTTAAGAGAAAGCAAGTGCATGAAAGTGATGTCTTGTACTTGAAGTGATGAAAGAAACTAACTGCTTTTGCAGATAATCCACAACATCATCAAATGTAAATTTTAAACATATAACGTATGCAGAGCCATTCTTTAATAAAGTGATATAAGAGGGAAAAATACTTTAGGAAGTGGAGTCATGGGGAAATAATGATTTATTTTTTACTCACTGATAGGATAGATACAGCATAATCCACTGGTGGCAGACATTACAGATTCATTTCACTTAAATAATCACACTGTCTATGGAATTTCGTGATTTCTGTCTACCATCGACTCACTGTGTTTGTGTCTTCACAAATAATAGTTATGGAAGGTGTGTCATTTCACTTTATGTATCAGTTAATGTTAGCTTGCTACACACCAAGAAGCAACCTGTGATTCCCCACTGAAAATGAAAAAAGTCTTACTTTGCTGTTTCCAACATAAAAAGGGCAGCATTTGTGTTTGTCCACTGTAATGCATTTGCATTTAGTTATTGTTGCATCTGCATTTTATTGTTTTTTATTGCCTTACAGGCACTAATTTAGAATGGTGCTTTTTGTTTTGGTTAGCTTTTCTTCCAGCTATGTCACAGTTCAGCTGTGTCTGCATTCTGTGTGTATTTAGTGTTTGGAGACATGTGCTAACATGCACTCAGTCTGAACAGTACTCAGGTCAATAGTGAGGTAATGCCATCAGTTCTCAGTGGAGACTCTGCGTCTCTGGGGTCTTGCATTATTATAACCGACTAAGGTTTCTGTATGTAATAGGGGCATATCTATGCATTTAATCCTCCAATTATCTGTATCTGTATTCAGATTTGAACTAAAGGTTGTTGTCTAAACTGGGTTTATGAATTAAACATGAAACCTATCACCTTCCACTTGTGCATTATTATATTTGTTTTGTATTTAGTTGGTTCTATTAGACACACATTTATGCACACTAAAGACTTTTGTTTTGTTTGTGGATTTCTAGTTTCGATGCACACCTTTGGTCTCAACCAGATCTCCTTAGCAACTATTTTGCAAGCATCATCTATTCAGTCTGAATAATGTGTGTGTATTCAATGACATCCCCAATACAAAGACATTTTATTTGCATGTTTGTAAGGATCGAGCCTAAATCTGTGTCTTTCTTTATTCCTGCCCTCCTACATTGTGGATTTTCTAAAGCTTCTGTGTCCCACCCAGCAAGACTCACACCCACCTCATCTGAAGATAAGATATAGTAGCAAGATATGCTGCTGGAGGACTTTGAAGCTTTTTGTTCCCAAAGCAAGATCAACCACAGGATTTTTAATCACTAGACTTGTTTTCTCCTTGGCCTGTTGGCTTTTTCAGAACAGTAGATGCAGCTCAAGCATGAAAGGGGTTTGAAGCCATATAAAAAGACACGGCATCCCCCTCATGGTAGCGCTTAGTTAAGGACTGGTGTCAGAGCAAACGGAAACCACTAGTAAGTGCTTTTTTTTAAGCTTGTGTGGTTGACCACGGTGCCTTTCAAAGCAACTTGTTACTCGTTTCAGAAAGCAAAGAGGAAAGCTGAAATGCTTCCCACAAAATACAGTGGAGTGAAAAGACACTAGAGGTTTTATCATAAACTGGTAAACTTTTCTGGCCATCACTGTGTGCAAGGGAGGTTTTTTGCTTTGTTTTGGTTTTTTTTTGTTAGCGATGAGTTCATTCTGCTTCTTTTTCATTCTGTCAGTTCTCTTCGGTTCCTCACAGCTCCTTTTCATACTTTTTCTTGGATTGTCACCACTGCGTTAGAGCAGTCCATAAAAGCACTGGGTCAAGCACCCTTGACCCCTCAGACACCCACATTCACTTCATCCCCCCTGAGCTGGTGGTGGAGGTTTGCTATTCCCATCAACCCTTATTTCAGCATGAAGCTGATTAGAACCTACAAAGCTGGCATTTAAGGTAAAGAAGAGAAATACTTTGAGTACAGAATACACCCTCCACTCACCCAGTCCGCTCCTTTTTCTGTAGTTCCACTCACTTTCTCAGCAATCTACATTTAAGTGCCACAGAACAAAAGTAAGAACAGAAAATTCACAGACCCTGAGCAAGGCAATTACACCAACTGAAAATCTGTTGGGTGTGCCTGGCGTTCCTCACACTTCAAAAGTAAAAGATTTCACTTCAGAAATAACTTATTTTTTTTCCCCCAAACTGACAGGTCATCAGTGAAGCACACAGCTGCTGTGTCCTGGCACAGTCAGCTGATTAGGTCCGAAGTTGTGAAATGTTCCTTCACAAGTGGTCAGCTTGGTGCTGTGGGTGTCAATCAATCCAGCAGGCTCTGTTTCTGGTATTATGGAAACAGCTTCTGTTGAAGAGTCCAAGGTTTAAAACTTGGCTCCCACTGAATGCCTCAAAGTCCAGAACATAGTAATCAAGTCACAGTGGAGGTTTTCTGAGCTCAAAGCGGAATGTTCTTTACTGGCCAAGTCATTCACCCACCCAGAGCTGCATTTCAGTGACAAACATCTGAATGAAGAAAGACCATGGCTACATTAGATGCCTGGCATGGGAGATGGACAACTGATGATGATTGTGGGTCATGGTGTCTGCAGTCAAGTAGCAAAGATAAATTACTCCTTCCTTTTGATCCCTTGAAATGGTGGCTTTGTGTAAAACAGGCTGTGATTGCTATATAGTTCACACAGTAAAATCCCAATAGATATTGTGCATTGTACATGCCACACCACAAGTAAATCCGCCGCGGGCTTGAGAAACCCGCAGAATTCTGAAAACCAGCCAAAAATGACGAGAAATCTGAGTTTTTCCTGTAAAGAATATTCTTTGAGACCTCTGTTGTAAGAAATCATAAATATATTTGAAGAAAATGGCATTGAAATGAATTTATTTAGGTTTCATTCTAACCTTTCCTTAGCTATCTGCCTGCAAGGAGTCAGTTTACCAAGCACAGGGGTAAAATGTAGTCAGTCTGCTCATAGATGTCTAAAAATCTGCTGGTTAAGTATGCTTTTATTTTGATTTGATTAGCTATGTGCTAATCATGAAGCTGACATAAGCTTGATCACTTCACATACTGGCAGTCAGAAGGTCTGAGATGTACCCATGCCTTCACATAATCATCAAATTAGTGAAAAGCACTTACACATGGTGTACAGATGACCAGTTTGTAAGCAAATAAAACCTATTAAAAAGTAATTTGGTCAACAAGACTGACTAATCAGTGATTATTTCTCCAGCAATGTCGGCATGAAGAGAGATTAGTCAAGTGAAGGAATATCAGTGAGGCTCATGTTTATATGCCACCAAGACTGATGTGGGTGACGCAGATGATCACTGATATCCCATATCCATATAACAAAATAACAATTTTTTTTAATGAAACATTTTTAGTAAGAATAAGTTTTAAATATAGAGATGATGTGTTGTCTTTCAGTGGAACTGGGTTGAAATCTTGAAAGGATAAAACAGTATTTTATATCTGTTTTATTTATTATAGATTTAAATGGGTTAAATAAGCTTTACTGATGTACAGACCAAACATATTTCCCATCAGGAAAACCTCAGTTTATAGTAAAAGAAAATGTGACTATATGGAAGAGCTTTTCCAGGCTGCTACACAAATACTAAAACTGATTTGAAATCTTTGTGCTCTTTCGTGCTGTCCTGTGAGAGTGGGAGAATGAACTTCAATCCCCACCCCCCTTGTTTAAAGAAAGTCCTTAACAGGCTGATAGACCGGCTCCACTCGACCCAGCCGTAGTCCCGCAGCCGAGATAGGATTGCCCCAGGGCACGGCTAGAGATTTCAGCCGTCACTCAACTTCACGTGTTCATGTGCCCCGGCTGTGTGGGAATCGGCCCCCAGCTTGAAACCCCAGCCACCTATCCGTCAGCACCCGCTCTCTCCCTGCTAATGGGGATAAATGCACCCGTCTTTAGGGCACAGGTGTGCGGTACAGCCTGGGAGAGAGGCTTTTCAGGTTGGAGCGGCTCAAAGAATGCAGCTGTGACCAAGACCTTGTTTAGATTACCACGTCCTAAGGCTGAGTTATTAGAAAGTGGAGGCGAGCCTAAGGGAAGAGAGAGGCTGTTAAGGTTTGATGATAGTGAAGGCTGAGGACCTCAAACATAAACATCCTCAAGCTGGAATATTTTTTTCACAGTATGTAGCAGCGATAGCTAGCATAATGTATGAATTTCAACTGGCTTAAACGATGGCATCCTATTCTCAGGTCTGAAATGCAGAGGTTGGGAAAGTGGAAGTGTTTGTTATTTTGGCCGTTGCATGTTGGTGTTGGCTCAGTCATAGATTTATGATGCATTTCTTTTTTTCCATTCAACCCCACATATTCAGGCTGCAAATTCTGCTTGCATCCTGTCACTTTTCTGACCTTCACAGTATGATTTAGTCAATTCACATGTTTTATTTGTGCTCCTTGATGCCTAGGGAGGACAGTGTGTTGGCGCATGGTGTCATGCGTTGTCATGGTTTGCTGCTTTGAGAAATGCTTTTGTGCTGCTGTGGTTTTCTCCTCCCAGAGACTTCCAAGCCCTGCAAAATCCATTAGTCTTTAAATGAGTGCATAAGAGGGGGGTTTTTTTTGTGGTGAAATACAGAATTCATATGGACCCCAAATCGCAGATTGTATTTTGTATAGAGAAGAGAATGGAGTTCATGAAGATCTGGTTTTTATTTTAGTTTTGTGTGTACCAGTGATTAGTTCTTTTGTCTGCTTGCAGGTTTGGATGCTGAGCTGTACTATGTGAGGGACGATGTGGTGAATCATTATGCTCTCTCCTTCGTACTCCCAGTACCCAGCGAGACCAACAGCCTGCACTTCACCTGGCACTCCAAGAGCAAGGTACACCATGTTCCTCAGAATTTCAGCTCCCGGATATCTTCTGTAACTATTTTGCCGCTTTTATAATAGATTTTAGTCAGTAAAGTTTCTCTGAAAAAACTTTATACATTTGTTGTCTTTTGTACTGAGGAATGTGTATATTTATCATACATTACATTTAATTAAACCAAATAATGTCTAAATGTACAGTTTCACAAGGCTAGATTAAAGCTTCATTAATAAAGTTTGTGAAAACAAGACTGGAATTTATTTTGCCGTGTCATTTGGTAAGTATTCTCTGTGTGTGCGCATATTTAAAGCATCTATAAATGCTATTTAAAAGTTTAAACCAGTATAAATGAAATGCGGTCGTGTTAACCTGAAACCAAGATAAACATGCAGCACTATGCAGAGGACTGAGCTCATGGCAAAAAAAGGTTCAAATATTACTTCAGAGATATGGAACTGGTGCAGGTATATGAAGTTACAAAATCAGTTTTATTTAAAATACATGTATGCATTATATCCTAAGCAATAATTTTCTGGTTGGAATTATGCCATTTTCAACCGATACCGTGGGGAAAATTGCCATCCCCATTTTCATATTTTGTTAACAACAAGCTAGGCAGCTGTCAGTCAAGTGATGTGTTCTTTCTCAGGCGCTGTATAGTCAATATAGATTTATTAAACAAATACATCTGTAAGGGGCATTGGTGGCTCAGTGGTAGGTTTCTCGCCTATCATGCGGAAGGCCCGGGTTCGATTCCCAGCCAATGCCTCAACCCCAGCCACTGTATGCATTGCCGGTCCCAAGCCCAGAAAAATGGGAGGGTTGCGTCAGGAAGGGCATCCGGGGTAAAACATTTGCCAAGTTGTTGTGCGGACCAGTTGGTATGCTGTGGCAACCCCGAACAGGGAGAAGCCAAAAGCAACCTCTAAACAAATACACCTGAAAGTTAATGAACCTAAAGCTCATATATAGTATATACAGTATAACTCGTTTAAAGGTAAAAAGTTTGTTTCTGATGCTGTGTGCAACCACGCCGATTTACTCCATAAATATGGTTTATGTATGGTGGTGGCATGTCACGAGAGACATGGCCCCGTTTACTCTATTGAGAGAACAGTTCAGAAACAGTATCAGCGCCATCTATAGCAAATAGTGCGAGCATTTTTAAAAAAATGATTAAATACATCCTTTCTTTAAATTTTCTTTGCATTGTTGCTGTAGATGGTGTTACTTTTATTTACTTTTATTTTACATCCACATTTTCCAAATCTAACAAGCAAATAAATATTTATTTTTCAGTTGCATTTTTAAATTGCATTTAAATGAAAATTTTTTTGAGAATTGAGAATATTCAAGTTGAAAAATAATCTAGTTTATTTTCCTAACAGTACTTCTCAGCCCTCTTAACATGAAAGTGTTGTTAAGTTTCTGTCACATATTAGCCTTTTGAACTGACCTTCACTATAACATACTGTAATCACTCACTTTCATCAAAGCTACAAGCCTCTATTCTTATCAGTGTTTGAACTGTAACACATGGTTTGCAGTTGGATCTGTAGTAGGTGCTTGAACATACACCACTGGAAAAAAAAATGTGTCAAGATGCTGTGAAATTCTGAAGGGACTCGATGGTACACATGTACTGTAACTCAGCTGTCGATTTGAAATGTGACATACAACAGTGTAGACATAACGACAATTAGCCATGCGATTGTTACAGCTGGTTTTAAATCTATATTAAAAACATATTCATCATGGACTGTTTATGGTTACTAGGTCTTTGTGATCACTTTAATGGATTTATTTCATTAATTATTGTGTGTTTTATTACCTTTATTAAATTATACGTTTTTTATACTTTTGGCTTTTTATTATTTATTAGAAATAGTAAGAATTTGGAAGCTCTTAGTATGAAATGTAGCAGTAATACTAGGGTGAGATTAAATGTAAATCGTTAGTTTTATAATAATCAGTGAAATTGAAACAACACGATCTACCCAGTACCTATCTGCAGATCAGGGGTTGTGTTCACTCAATATCCTGGGAATAAAAGTAGTTTCTAGCTGGCTGATGCAGTAGGGACACTGAGCATGTTACCAGTCAAATTAAGCTGAACACAAGCAGTACAGTGCTAAATCCAGCTCATAGGACTGCTAATACTTGGGGATACTCCAGAGAACACTTAAGTCACTAAGACTGAATTATGAATAGTGCTCAGTGTCTTCCACTTGCAATTAACCACTGCACAATATTTAATGATGATGAGCTTTAAAAATGTATCATGGCAGTTGCGGGAGTATTGAAATGATGTTTGTTTAATGAGTGAGGCAACACCACTGGAGAAATGCAGTTTCACTGGAGACTCTCTTCAACTCTGCTTCTGCAGTCACACAGAGAAATGGATATATAAAATACATGACTGCTGTAAGCAGTTAGTATCAAATGATTGATTCTTATGTTAGAATGCTACATAATTTTCAGAATATTGACTGTGATTGGCTGATTATCTTAAACTCATTGCCCAATATATTATTATTATTATAATAAATTTTACATTTTGTTGATTTCGTACCTCCCAGAAATAAAATCGATACTCAACTCTATTGTGAAATACAAAACCTGTCACTGATCTGAATGTGTAGGCTACACTGACCGTTTGGAAACCACATCAGTCACTGCACATCTTCGTTCATGAAATTCATTTCATCACTCGTAGCAACAGTGGAAACTCCGCCCCTCCTGTTAGCTTAGGAATTCTTTGATAAACTTTCCTCTCAGCACTTATGTTAAATGGTTCGGGACTATTTAGTGCCACAACTCTTTCTGTAAAGATAGGGATCTTTGTGAATTTGTCCCCGTGGTTGTTGGCTATATCTTATTTTGTTCAAGAACTTGGTTTTAAAAACTTTGTGGTTCTTGTTTTCTGGCTTTCTTCATCTCCCTACTGCAATCTGGTGATTATGCTGAATCGAGATTGACTGACTTGAAAGTGAACTACAAAAACACACATGTATTGTCTTTGAATACAAATCCAGCTATGCTCCTAATGCTGGTGTGGTAGTTTGACCTTTTTGCTCTGTGCAGGTGGACTACAGGTTGGGTTTCCAGGTGGAGAACCCTGCAGCTATGGACCAGCCTCACAGCAACATTTCAGCCAGTGGGGAGGTCCCACTCACACGCTCTGGTATCGCTCTCTCACACACTTGCACACTCTCCTATAACATTTCTTGTGACAGTGGTTCTCAAAGTAGAGGGACCATCTCCCCATGACCCAAGTTAGAGTGACACCTTTTAATGTTGTCTTTCACTGTCTGTTGTAGTGTAAAATAAACGTTTATGAAATAAATCCCTAAGGATTAGTCTCTGAAGTAGTCCATGGAATTTATTTTTGTGAAGTTTTTTTGTGTCCCTGGTTAAAGTTTGATAACCGGTTCTTTAATTGTCTGATAAGTACAAAGGCGGTTTCTGTTCATGCACTGGATTTTTAGAGAACAGCCACCCATGTTCTTTTATTTCCTTTTTATTTTATCATTATTGGTGATTCATCTGATGTTTGTATTTGTTTCATAGTTTTCAGAGTAGACCTCTTTTGTTCTGGGAAAGTGGACGGCGAGGCCATTCTGACGATGCAGCTGAATCTGACTATCCACGCCAACAACTTCACAGTGCTCAACTTCAAGCGCAGGAAAATGTGCTACAGAAGTAAGACCTATAACATAATATTAGTGCTTGTATTTGTGTCCAATTGTGTATTCTACACAAACGTGCACGTTTTTATGTCTATTGTCTGAACTCATCCCTTTACCTCTCTCTCTGTAATATGAGCTGTAATAACAATAGAGTAGTTGATATTGGTTTCTCTCTACAAGGCTGAAACCGTCACAATGTCGATAATGACAAACTTGCAATCATGTGTGCCCCTTGAGGAAGTACCCTAAAATTTACACGTGGCTTATTTAACCAAGTTTGTATGCTGTTCTCAGTGTCTATTTGCTTTTTGAATCAAACAAAGATGATTGTAAGAGTTTTCTTGAATGCAAAATTTTAATTGAAATTTGTACCTACCGTTTCAGTTTATTCTGTGCTTATTTTTTGTGGTTTAGAGTAGGTACTTGTCACTGAGTGTATAGGGGCATTGGTGGCTCAGTGGTAGGTTTCTCGCCTATCATGCGTAAGGCCCAGGTTCGGTTCCCAGCCAATGCCTCAACCCCAGCCACTGGATGCAGTGCCGGTCCCAAGCCCGGAAAAATGGGAGGGTTGCGTCAGGAAGGGCATCCGGCGTAAAACATTTGCCAAGTTGTTGTGCGGACCAGTTGGTCCGCTGTGGCGACCCCAAACAGGGCGCAGCCGAAAGCAACTCCTAACTTGTCACTGAGTGTATATTTTTCTATGGTCTTTTAATACTTTTCTTTTGATTATAGAAATTTTAACCTATAAATAAATCTTGTTATATTTCACAAGGAATTGAACAGCCAGATGCCCCCAGAATCCTCCTTCCATTCTCCAACAAAACAGGACCAGACTGTAAGTACTTTTTTACTATTGAGCCTAAATAGTGAAAAGAATTTATTTCTGTATGGTGATCCTATATGGTTTCACTTCTAATTCCAGTATTAGTTGTAGATGCTTACTTTCATTGGATTTCTGTCTTTAACCTGTGCTCTCTGTATTTCTCCTCAGTAGACAGCGCCCCTACAACATCCACCAGAGTGTTCTACATTAGCGTTGGAGTGTGTTGTGCTGTCATCTTCCTAGTTGCAATCATCCTTGCTGTGTTACACCTGCACAGCATGAAAAGAGTCGAGGTGGATGACAGGTGGGTCGTCATTTCCGAGTGCTGGCATTTGTGCTGAATTTTACACATGGAGCACCAGGAGCAGTGGGACAAGAGAAACTCTAGATTTGAAAAGGAGTTTTGGGTTTAAATAAATTTATTCCTTAAGTGGTGTACTACTTTGTTTTATATTCATATACATGTGTTACTCTGATATATATGCTTATAGAGATACTGCGTCCTGGTGTCTGATCCTTTGTACTTTAGGGAAAACAAAATCTTTTCCAGGAGTCGGTTATGTCTTCTAATGAAATTTTCCCGCATGTTGGACTTGTTTAAGCCTGTTTTGTAATTGGTATTATTATCTTATTTGCTAATTCAGGTCAAAGCAGAATTTTGTCTTTGGTCAATACATAAACCCTATGACACGTTCCTGTTTTGTCCATATTGGCAACGGCTCAAGGCATGAGAATGTACGTAAGAGCACACTGCAGTTCTTTGATAGTTCTTATATTGAGTAAATGACATTAGTACATGATTGGGATCAGTGGGTTCCAGAGAAACGGTTGAATCTGTGCTGTCTGAGAATCTTTGTTTGCTCCT